>PVHP010016042.1:0-36557 GCA_004024765.1 Zapus hudsonius | reverse complement strand
GCCCGGCTTCAATTGTATATCTTTAGGAAAAATTGCAGGTGGTATAGAATTCTCTGAGTCTTGAGGTTGGGATTCCAGTGGTCAGTCCTGGTGATGCATAAGAAGAAAACACCTAGCATTCTAGTCCCTGGGCTGGTTTTCACTGTGCCATCTTATGTTGGTGGTTAGGAGGCTGCAGGTGCAGGATTCAGAATCTGGTCCTGCCTAAGGCCGTGCTCACTTTCACCACATCGGACTCTCTTAGGCACTTTGTAGGTTGCATGTTTGTACCCTTAGGTTGCAAATATCATCGTAATCTAATAGAAAAGTGCAGTATATTTAAAGATAGAGGACTAGGTAGAATTCCAGTTTTAAAAATCCACTGAAAGCACTTAAAAAATAGACTCAAAATCTGTCTACCTTACAATTTTTCTTTTCTTTTTATGAGACAGGGTCATGTATCCCACACTACCCTCAAGTTTGCTATGTACCAAGGATGACCTTGAATTTGTTATCCTCCTGTTTGCACCTCCTGAGTGCTGGCGTTATTCATGTGTGCCACCATGCCTAAGTTATGTGCAAACCCAGGGCTTTATGCATGCTACCAACTAAACTATATATCCAGCCCCAGTATTTATTTATTTTATTTTTGACAGGGTCTCACTCTGTAGCCCATGTTGGCCTTAAAATCACTCTGTAGTTGAGGCTGGCCTTGAATTTGTGGCAGCCCTCCTACCTCAGCTTCCAAAGTGCTGGGCATGAAACACATGTAGCTGTCTGACAATGTGGTAATAAAGAAATGAGAACACACAAAGTATGTAACAGATTGATATTTTGAAAAGGTTTTAATATATCTTACTTATCCATAGTGAATCCAGTGTTAGAATTGCTCACTTAGAACTATGGAAGAGCACATTACCTTTTAGGACATTCTTGGGGCACCTAGCAGTTTCTGGAAAAAACCAATAGCTCCCATGTTAATAAAAGACATAAATTATCAGGACATCTCTTGAATGGAAAATGCCTTCCTGAAGGTGCAGTCAAGGAGAACAGTTATTATTACTAAGCTTAATTTTATAGACATTTAAAAACTGATCATTTTTACTAGAAATGAATTGATAGTTGAGTAATTCACCTTTAGAGTTAAAAATAAATAGTGGTCTAGGGAAGATGGCTCAGTGGGTCAGAGCATTTGCTCTGCAGGCATGAAGACCTGAGTTTAATCCTGAGCACACAAGTAAAAAAGCTTGGCCTGTAAACCCCAGGGCTGAGGTTTGGGAAGACAGGAGGAGGGTCACTTGGACTCAGTGGCTGAAAATGGTGAGTTCCAGATTCAGTGAGAGACCCAGTTTCAAGGAAATAAAGCCGAAGAGAAGTAGGTGAGGCAAGCCAGTGTCCTCCTCTGATCTCTGCATGGGATGCACGTATGTGCACATGCAACATACACCTAATAAACAGTTAATAGAAATTCTTCTACTAGGAACTTCTCAGTATCTCCAAGTCCTGTTCTTCCTTTAGCTGAAGGAGATAACACAGAAATAAATGACGATTATAAATGTTTTAGAATGTTGTTACCTAAGGATATCATATGTCTCTCTTGCAAAGTCATGGTCATAAGAATATTATTATTTTAGTTTATATATATTTTCATTATTAAATCAACTTTAAGTCCTCTGATAAGAAGGCAAAATGGCTTCTCTTCTCTAAGAACTTAACTTACTAACTGAATTCCCTAAGAAACAGAAGGGCCAGTAGGTTGGAAACACCTCGTGTTTTTAACTTGTCCTTGCTGCGCATGTCCTCACTTTTTCTCTTATCATTCCTTGACTTGTTTGTTGATGTCAGACTCACAGCATAGTAACTTTCTATTCTCTCTTTTCCTTACCTTTATGGAAGATCAGTACTACACTTGCTTTCTTCCAGTCTTCTGGTATCTCTCCAGTTCTTGAATTTTCAAAAATAATTGTAAGTGATTCAATTGTAAGTATTTCCTATACTTTTATTAATTGGATGAAAGCTTATCTGCAGTATTACATGTCATCTGAAATTGCTATTTGTTAGCATAAACTTTCTAAATACTTTCCTTTTAATAAAAATGAAATTCTTGCAAAGGTTTCATTAATTTTAGGGTATGTGTTTTGCTAATTTAAAAAGTCATCTACTTTTGTGTATATTTGTGTTATTTTTCCTTAGGTGGGTTACTTGGTGTTTCCTTTGTTAAGTTTTTAAACTGCTTTTCATTTTGATAATTCTACTGCTAACATCCTGTTTTCTTATTACTTTGAACTTTCTATGAAAAATTACATGAAATAATTTATTTCTAACAAATTCTCTTTTTTCTTTCTTTTTTGGAGGGTTTGTTTTGAGACAGGGTCTAGTGTAAATCAGGCTGGCTTGAACTCCTGATCCTTCTGCTTCTGATTCCCAAGTGCTAGGATTATAGGTATGTGCCACTGCACCTGGCTTCCTTTTCTCTTTTGCAACAAGTTTTTTATTATTTGTTTTGTTTTTAAAAAGTACTGCATGTAGGGTCCTTTAAGTTTATACTGACAACTAAGATTTGATATGAAAATAGTTACTCATTGGTCAAATTCTTTTAACTGTGTTGTTACTTGGCCTTTCTGTTCGGTTATCTTCAGTTCCTCAAGTTACCCATAAATTTCTTAATTATATTGATTCTGGTCTCAAGAAGATCTTAAGGGAGTTAGGGAGGTGGCTCAGCCAGTCATTGCTTACCTGACAAGCATGCGGACCTGAGTTCAGGTCCCCAGCAACCATGTAAAAGCCGGATGTGGCAATGCATATCTGTAATCCCAACACCCGGGAGGCACTGGGGCTTCCTGGCTGGCTCGTTGAGCCGTCGCTGAGCCCCAGGTCCAGTGAGAGAGACCCTGTCTCAAAAATTCAGTGAAGTGATTAAGGAAGACACCCAATATTGACCTCTGGCTTCCACGTAAATGTACACTCACTTGCACATGTGCCCACACATGCATGTGTACCCAGATCCATACAAACTGCATATGCACATGTACACTCCACACATCCATATACATGCAAAAAATAAGACTTTAAACCACTTTTGCCTTTGCTACTCATCCTCTGTCAATGTAATTATTCTAAAAGCTCTTACTGCCTGTCTCCGAAGTTGTTTCCTGTACTGTTTTACTAAGGGAGTGCCTCCAAGTCAAGCTACAGTTTACATGTACTTCAGACAGTTTTAAGGACTTCCATTTTAGCACACGTTTTAAAATTTACTTATTTGCAAGTAGACACACACATACACACTGAGGGGTGAGGGAGAGAGAGAGAATATTTGGGTATGCCAGGGCCTCCTGGCACTGTAGATGAACTTCAGATGCATGTCCAACTTTGTGCATCTGGTTTTACCAACCCAGACCGTCACTCTTTCCTTCCACGCAAGCACTTTAATGGCTAAGCCATCTCTCCAGCCCAGTACACTTCTTTTTAATGCAAGCAAAACATGCTGTGTATAAAGTTAAGGGTTTAGTGTTTCAACTAAAGTCATTTACAGAATTGTCTTCATTTTGCTGATATGTTAGCTTCTTGATCCTTCTCCTGAGTGCTGGGATTATAGGTGTGGAGCACCAGGCCCAGTTGAATTCAGATGTCAGATTTCCACACAAGTTGTCACCTAAGTGTCTGTTGATCACTGGTCCTCTGCATTAGAAATCAAACTGGCCCTCTGCATTAGAAAGACCTGGAAATTGCTGATGCAGTTCTGAGGCAGCGCAGTGTAGATAGTTTGAAAAAGTAGTAAGCTAGGCTTCATGTATTTTTCTTCGTCTCTCCATAATAAATGAATCCTTAGTTCCCTGCTAATGCAGAAGAATGTGTACTTGCTTTCATGCTTGCACTGTGACTTCTTTATTTCACCGTATCTACTACATACTGGCATTGTTCAAACATAAATTGGATTGAGTTTAATTTCTCAGATTTTTCCAATTTAATTTTTTGTTATATCACAGACCATTTTGTATTTGCTTCTCTAATTGTTGTGTTTAAACGTTTTATTTTTGTTTGTTTACTTTGTTTTGTCTTGTTATTTTGAGACAGGGTATATATAGCCTAAACTGGGGGATTTCTTATTCTCCTCTTGAGTGCTGGGATTATAGGTGTGGACCACCAGGTCTGGCTGAATTCAAATGTCAGATTTCCACACAAGTTGTCACCTAATAGAACTATGGTATCAGTGTAGTAAACCCCTGGCTGCGACCTCTTGGGTCCTGAGTGCCCACAGTGCAGGATAATCAGGACGCTGCAAGCGAGAACAGAACTGCTGGAGGATCTCGAAGGAGGGTCAGATGCCTCAGCCAGTGCCACATGCCCTCACCTAGCACCGAGTCAGCCCCCGAGGGGACTGAGGAGTGGGTGGCACAGTCCTCCCTTTAGCGTCCAGACATTCATCAGTATTGCTAACAGATGTACTCTGTGAGAGACAGGGGCAAGTACAGAACCTAGGATGTGCATCTGCTTGACTCCCAGACCGTCCAACAACGTCTGCCCTCTTCTCAGATCCTTCAGAAGAAGATAGGCCACCTCTACATGGTAAAGGCTGCAGAGACGGCTCAGTGGTTATGAGTGCTTGCCACTTAAGCATGAGGATTTTAATAATGCCTCGATAATGCCAAAAAAGAGGGAGAGGAGAGGGGGTTAGAAACAGCCATGTTCAACTCCCCAGAACCCATGTAAAAGGCTGTGTGTAGCTACCCTGGTCCACAGTCGGGGGAGACTTGAGAATTGCTGAGGGCTCACTGACAGACAGCAGTCTGGGTTGAGGGAGACCCTGTCTATCTCAGGGAAAGAAATGCACAGATAAAAGGGCATCCAGTGTTGTCCTCTGGCCTTAGTGTGAATACACATGGGATGTGTGCATCTGTAAGCACACGTGCATACACCACACATACACAACACACAAATACACACATGCAAAAACAACAACAAACAAACAAAGGTTAGCATGAGTATAGTGCATTACTGTTCTAATACTGAGGGGAAAGAGGAGCAGATACTATGAGACTTGAAGATAATTTGTCTGAAGTAGTCTACCATTTCCTGAGATACTCAGGCAAAGATGTTACACGTGACTTTTGTGAGTAGGGAGATGGAATAGGTGATTTTGTATAAGTGAAACTTGTGGTACTTTCAATGAATTCTTAGTAGATTTGAAAAAAGTTTTAATTATTATCAAACTGCTTGCCCACATTATTGATAGGGTGACTGTAGATTTCCATTTGTTGTGGGGGAGGGGGGTTGAAGCAAGGCCCAGGCTGGCCTCAGACTCATGGTGATCCTTCTACCTCGGCCTCCAAGTGCTGGAACGAAAGGCGTGTGTCACCATTAGTGGATTACTTAGCAAAGGAGGTTGGGGTATGTGGTGAGAGTAAACTAGTAAGATTTTTAGCATAGATTCAGTTATGAAGCTCTGGGGTGTACTGTAAGGAAAGTTGTGGGAGACTCCAGGGGGACGTCTCAGAGGAGAGCCAGGTGAGATACCTATGATTCTAGTAACATTAAAGGGGTTATTTCTGAAGAATTTATTTCGATGAGGTTCAGATGAAAGAACTTTCAGTCTAACTTGTTTTGATTTATTCCATGGAAGAGTTTTAAAGCCAACAATGACTCATGTAAAAGGAGGATATGTTAATTAAATCTTCTATAGGGAGGCAGAGGTAGGAAGATTGCCATGAGTTCGAGGCCACCCTGAGACTACACAGTGAATTCCAGATCAGTCTGAGCTAGAAAAGCAAGCTCTAGATGGATGACTCAGAAGAGGAAAAATTCTTAAAGATCACTTCCCATCCTACCTTGCTGCTTCATCTTTTATCACTTCTGAACATGTTCTTGACCTTTGTAAACAGTTAGTAAGAGCAATGTAGTTAACTGATTTTGACAGGGTCTGGATTGTTAAATCATTGATAATTATGCTATAGTAATCTGAAACAATAAAAGTCAAGCCAAGTATCCTTCTAATTTTCCTGTGATGTAGTAATGACATCAGAAGAAATCGCTCCTTTCGACTATAGTATCTGTGAAGTGTGCCGTCTTTATTATTTTTTCCTCTACTCTGCACATCAAATATATCTATAGGGATTTCTCTGAGTTATCTTTAAAAATGAAGGCTTTAACCACAATTTTATTGAAAACTAGATTATGTTTGTTTTTTAGATTAAACTTTGTTAATATATAGTATCACTGGGAAGGGGTTTTTCTTCAAGCAGTTTCTTTACATGCATGTAAGTAAATCAAGACCTTTAAATTTGAAAAGGAAAATGAATTATAAGATAAGTTGATTCCCCCCCCAATGATCATAACAAGTTAAATTTTAAAGTTTTCTTTCAGAATTTCAGTGTCAGTTTGAGAAAATAGCACTGTAATAGTGATACTGTTGTACATGGCCTGGCTACTGCATTAATAATAGGAGAAGGTGAAACGGCAGACAGTACCTGAGCTGGAATTGGAAACAAGGTTTGCCAGCCCATTGTCGTACTTAGAGATTGGGCCGTGGCATGCTTTAATAAGAACGTGTTAGGCATGCTAAATCGAGATATAGCTTGAGAGTAGCAGAAGCTTCCGCAGCAGTTCACTAAAGTGGAGACTATGCAAATGAGCAGTGTGTTGTTGGGCAAAGGCAGAAAGCTAGGAGAGTTACCTCTGAGAAGGGCATGCTGAGCCAGTCTTGTGGTTGGGTTAGGAGTTTTTGCAGAAGTAGTTATTTCTAACTAGGTAGGCTGGTAGTCTCGTTTTCTCGTTTGTTTTTACATCTAGGGTTGATTTCTTTGGAGTAAAGTTAAATAAGAAGTCTGTGCTTTTTTGGAATTCTAGATTTATATGTACAAAAAGTAGACATGCCAATGCTAGACTTTTAAGCTGAGTCCTCTAGGTAAAACAAACCTACCATGTTCAGAGTACACTTAAGCCAGGATGAAAGTGAGCAGGGAACTTGATTAGTCCAGAGAGTTGTCGATTTCACTTAAAGTGGGCTATGTAAGAAGAGGTGAGAATTTGTCATTTTTCTTGCTATATATCCCAGACTAGTCTGGGGTTTGTGGTTGTCCTCCTGCCTTAGCTTCCCCTGTGCTAGAATTACAGATGTGTGTCTCCATGTTTGGCTTGCTTTCGTTTTGTCTTAATGAAGGAGAGGAAGAACTTGAGAGCTGACGAGAAGTGAGTTAAGGAATGGGAGAACTAAAACTGAGAACATGAAGCTAAGAATTAGGGGCTGGAGGAACGAACCGAACAAAAAGTCGGGGGAGCTGAGCATGGCGTTGCATGCCTTTAATCCTAGCACTCCAGATGCTGAGGTGGGAGACTCATGAGTTCAAGTCCAGCCTGAGCTAGAATCAGACCCTGCCTCAAAAAAAAAAAAAAAAAAAAAAGGTGTGAGTGGGGGGATTGAGGATGGTTTATGAATTTACATTGCTTTAGGTGAATCTGTGATTCTGGAGGTGAGAGCCAGTTATGGAGATCTGGATTTGTTTAAAGTGATTCTTAAAGGCAGGCTATGTTCTCATGTGAGCAGCAGCACATGTAACTGATGGCCTGAGGATAATGTTGAGGCTGATGAGAGAGGTTGATATGCCATTCTTCACAGAGCATTTTAGAAAATTTATACAGGCCTGTTTGTGTAAAAGTATGGTTTCTGTTTTAAAATGGAAATGTATTTGTTTGTGAAGGATCAAATACTTTGTGTGCATAAACACTACTTGGGTATGGCTAGACTTACCTCACATTTTCTTTTTCTCTAGGGTTTGGATTCAGGATTTGTCCCTAGTGTCCAAGACTTTGACAAGAAGCTTACAGAGGCTGATGCTTACCTACAGATCCTAATAGAACAATTAAAGGTATGGCATTAGTTCCATACTACATTGCTATAAAGTAATAAATGTGACTGAACTGGCCTTAGAGTAGACACGGTTACCTGATCCTGATTTACAGCCCTCATGTGGCTCTTCGGCAATTTTTAAAGCTGACTTATTAATAAGTCTTTATCTCTAACCTAATTATAATATATTGACATATCATATCATATTATCATATTGACATGTTGACATATTTATCTCTAACCTAATAAATAATGTATTGACATATATTTTTGGTTATTTAGAATAAAGTAAATATCCTAAGCCCTTGGGTAGTGATTTCTTTTTAATTGTCATTTTTGAGGAGTGTATTCCTGCTTTAAGGTGAATTAAAAACAGATTCTAGGAAGAAAAATAAATGTTGGTTAACTTATAAGACAAAGCAGAACGGACTTCTTTGAGTTAAAAATCAGTATTTTAAGTTCTTAAAAGTGAAAGTTTAAAGCCGGGCGTGGTGGTGCACGCCTTTAATCTCAGCACTCGGGAGGCAGAAGTAGGAGGATTGCCATGAGTTCAAGGCCACCCTGAGACTGCATAGTGAATTCCAGGTCAGCCTGACTAGAGCGAGACCCTACCTAGAAAAAAAAAAAAAGGTGAAAGTTTACATGTTTTTCCCCAGTGTGGTGGCTGAGAGCTGTAAGCCCAACAATTAGGAGGAGGCTGAGGCAGTAGGATCACCACAAGGCCAATCTGGGCTGCAAAGTGAGACCCTGTCTCCAAAAATGGAAACAGAGGAGCAAGCAGAAGTCATATTTGCTATAATTCTACCTTAAGTGATCCATCTTGACTGCTGATAGTCTCTGGTACCTTGAGAAAAATACATGCTTCTTAAATATATACAAACAGCCATAGAAACATACTTAAGAACTAAGTTTATTTTTCTATGTTTAATAAATATATACAATACAGTAAAATAGTTGATACTAAAATCAGTTTTTTCATATTCTATAGCTTTTTGATGACAAACTTCAAAACTGTAAAGATGATGAGCAGAGAAAGGTAACTTCTATAACCATGGTTTTAATTTAAAATTTTCAAATCAAAAAGCCTTTTGGGAAGCTAGCAGAAGTATATCAGTATTTTGAGTATTCCATTAGTGTTATTGAAATCAAGTATTGTAAACCTATAATCCCAGCACCAGGCAGGCTGAGGCTAGAGGTTTGGGAATTCATGACCAGCTGGGGCTACATAGCAAGACCCTATTGGAAAACAAAACCCTAAAATTAGTATTATTGATTGATTATAATACTACTATATGGACCTCAAGTAGCATTTTTTGAAGAATTTCTGTTACGATTTTATAATTAGGCAAAAGTATAGTATATAAATTTTAATATAACTGTATTTTCCTAAGTATAACGTGTCTATGTGTAAGTTCTTTCTTCTCTACATATAATGTTAAAGGTGGAAAGTTATTAAATTAACGTTCTCCATGGACACTTCAGATATCAGTAAACCAAAGAATAAGAGTTTTCAGAATGAAAAAGGCTATATGAGGAAACATGGCACTTTAATTACACTTCTGCTGTTGTGGTTTTTTTTTTTTTTTTTTTTTTTTCTGTGTGTTTTTTTTCTCCCTTGGATTTTGACATGTTTTTTGTAGTTGGAATATTGTTTTCTCTTTTCTAATTAACATTCTGCTCTTCCTGGCTAGACTTCTGATGTAGCATTTTTTATTGTGCTTTTGCTTTTCTGTTGACTATAGCCTTACATTTTGCTGTTTAGTACTTAATAATAGTAGTAATTCATGTTCTGGCACCTTGCATTAATTCTTAATTTTGGAATTTAGTTACAGATCATTTTAAAAACTATTAGGAAAGATGATTTTGGAAAAATAATCACAGTGAAGCTGTAAAAAAGACAAAACCTGTGTCAGGAAAGGAATAAGAATCTTCTATGTTGTTCTTACATATCTTGAATCACAAGAATTTTGCTTGAGCTTAATCCATAAAATGTCTTGAATATTTTAACATAAACATTTGGTTTAGATTTTTTTAAAATGACAAAAAAGTGATTTTTTTCCCAATGTGATTAACTGTAGAGCGTTGAGTGCATTCTGGGAGAATCCTTTCAATGACTGATCACTAAGAACACTACTATCTTTTTGTGCTTCTCATTATTTATTTAAAAACTTATTTTTCACAGAAAATTGAAACTCTCAAAGACACAACAAATGTAAGTTCTGTGTTTGATAAGCTCTGACTTTGCATTAGAAGGTGCTTAAGATTCATGTTTCTATTTTCAGCTGCTACTATTAATAAGAACAAGTGATGGCTTAGAATTTATGTATTTTTATGAGGGCCCTTACGAATTGTATCATCATCATAAGGAACTTGAATAAAATAACCTCTGTAGTTGAAATTGACTCTGTGTTCCATTGTATCTGTTTGTGGTCTTGTCTGTCTGAGTTTTTTGGATAAAAGGTGCCCTTCAGGTGATAAGTACAGGTTGACTTGGGTATAGTAGCAAATGCCTATAATCCCAGCACCAGGGAGGTAGAGGCAGGCTGAGTGTCTCTCTTCTGAAATGCTTAGGACCAGAAATATTTTGAACTTTGGGATTTTGAAATATTTGCACATGTAAGATGTGCAATATCTTGAGGAAGGGACTCACAGGTGAACATAATTCATTTATGTTTTGTAGATACCTTATCCACATAGCCTGAAGATAACTTTATATGTTGTTAGTGCTTTTGGATTGTGACTACCCTGACACATGAGGTCAGAGGTGAAATATTTTACTTGGGGCATTATGCCATTCAAAAAGTTACAGATTTTAGAAAATTTAGATTTTTGGATTAAGGATTCTCACCATGTATATTCTGTTCTTTAAAACAGCTTGTAATGTATTTGCCTTCTGATATTAGCTGATAGGCTACTGGTGGGATTTGTATTTTGATAAAGGTGCTTTAAAAATAGCCAAAAATGAGCTGGATGTGGTGGCACACGTCTTTGCTCCCAACACTCAGGAGGCAGAGGTAGGAGGATAGCTGTGAGTTTGAGGCCACCCTGAGACTACAGAGTGAGTTCCAGGTCAGCCTGGGCTAGAGCTAGACTCTACCTCGAAAAACTTTTATAAAAAAGCCAAAAAAATCCTTCAGGTTTATTGGTATTTGATGAACCCTTTAGTCTGTGATAAATCCTACCTCACCCTGGGAAATTGGTTGCTGCTGATCTAAGAACTTGAACGCTAATCAGACCCCTTTGAAGTGCTGAAAAAAAAATCAACATCAACAATATTGTCATTTATTCTCAAATCATGAAATTATTAATGAATGACTTCATTTGATGTTATCGGAATGTGGGAGTTTCCCAGATACCAACAAGAGAGTATTGGTTGTGCAGGGCAGACTTGGACTCCGTTGTATATTTTAAATTTTAATACCATGTAACTAGCTTATTTGAGACAAGCTCCTAAAATCAGTGTTTTGTTTTTATAGAGCATGGTAGAGTCAATTAAACACTGCATTGTGTTGCTGCAGATTGCTAAAGTAAGTGGATTTTACTTTATTTATCTTTAAATTTTTTTAATTATATTTTTCTTTAATGGACATAAAACTCAGTTCTGAAACATACTGCCTTGCAACAGTAAACTGCTTTGTAGGGTTCTTGATACTGTTGAACAGCTATTGTGTTTAGATGTTATTTTACATTTGTCATTTTTTTGTTAACAATTTGTGATGGTGGCTAGGGAGAAACGGAGCATGTTTGAATTGAATGTTTCCATTTTACCCATTATTACAGCTTGAAACAGGACTATTTTTGTAAAATTTTTATAACAAAGGAATTAAATTTTAGCAGCTATTTTACTTGTCCATAATGAAGACTAGAAGAGACACACTTTTGAAAATTATTTTTGATACAGAATGTTTGTGGGTAATGAATGAACTACATTAATAATCATCTTTATTTTGTGGGTTAAAATTTTTGTGTATATTATCTACTTTTCAGGAAAATCTTTGGTGTACTTAAATATCTATAACCTGAAATTTTCAGAAAGAGAAATTTTGTTGTTTGAGAAAAGGCATTTTTAAAGAAAATAACAATTTCTTTATAATAATAACTTTTTGTTTTTCATTATAATAAAATTTATTATTATTATTATAACTTCTCCCCTCTTATTTCTACTTGACTATATATCTCTCTCTAGCCAGTGGCTAGAAGTGGGTAGACAGGCAGCTTAACAGGCAGCTTTGCTAATAATCTTTGAGATTTTAATTGGTCTGCTTTAGTCTGTTGCATGCCTTTGTTTGCCCAGTTAGAGCCTCCTTTTTACAAAAACTAGCATTGTTAGTAGCACAGAGTGACACAAAACTCCACTGGATGATGAGTATATCATCTTGTTAAAGGGGACATTGTGATTTTCTTTTGAGGCCAGACTCAATCTTAGTACACTTGAAGTGTTGACAACTTGGGGCTTGTTACACACCATCTAGACATTTTTGACTCTATGCCTGGTTTCCTGTATGTGTCTTTACTTATCCATATTGTGTGGATCAGCATATATTCTCCACTACTCCATCTAGTAGAGTTGTCCACACTGACTACTCCTAACACACTCTTCCCCACAATGCTCCATCTAGTATAGTCATCTAACATAATTTCTCACTCACACTAATTTCTTTTATTTCATGGCCTTGTATTATTAGCCAAATTTCCATGCTGTGCTGATTTTTGCGCCTATTACTGTCTCTGAGCGTTTAATCTTCATGAGGCCTTTTTCTCACTACTTGTTTGGTTAGCTTAGGCTGCCGTAACAAAATATCATATATTCAGTGGATGAATAGAAGTTTTTTTTTCTCAAAAAGCCAGATGTGGTATCTCACACTTTAATGTCCTGGCACACCAGAGGCTGAGGGCAGGGAGATCTCCGTGAGTTCAAGTCCAGCCTATACTAAACAGACCCTGCCTCAAACAAAAAGTAAAATTTCAGTTATAATTCTGGAGGCTGAATGTCCTGGATTAAGGCTCTGGTCTTTTCAGCCTCAGCCTTTCCTTCCTGGCCCCAGGTACCCAACTTCTCAGTGTGTTTTCTCATAGCCTTTCTTTCATGCATACATACAGAAAAAGAGTGGAAGTATGTCTTCTGTCTCTTATTAGCTTGCTGATCCTATCTTATCAGCACCCCACCCCATGACCCTTAATTACTCCTTGGAGGCCTCTAGTCTTCATATGGCCACTTTGGTTTAGAGCTTCAGCATAGGGTCTTTGCCAAACCACACTGAATGTAGCTGAATTTGTGGAATGTCAGAAGCAAGCAGGCCTGGGTCTCATTCTTCTTGGCCAGGAGAGCTTCAACAAAGGCCTTTTGGAGGATACATTCAGTCTGTAGGAGTACTGTATCCTTGTACCTACTACCACATAGTACATCCTAGGTAATAACTGGATTATAAAGTGGCTTTTCTAAAGTATAATGGTTACATGATTTAGTATTGACTGTCAGCTCCTGTCGCCCCTCCCCACCTTGCTGGGGTGAACCCAGGGTCTTGAGTGTGCTAGCTCTGCCACTGAACAAGATTCCCAGCCCTTCTGTGCTTTCTTCTTTAAACTACTACTGTGCTATGATGATCAGGATCTCACTCTGGCCAGGCTGGCCTCCAGTTCGCGAGGATCCTCCTCCTTAGATTCCCTCCCATGTGCTGGGATTAAAGGTTGTAGGCATGTATCCCCACACCCAGCTCCTCATGGCAGGGAAAGCATGGCAGAGCAGAGGCTGGCCATGTGACAATCGTTCTTACCAGTCAATCGTTAAGATCTGATCAGTTAGTAATTGTGATCAAACACCATGTTAAGGTCTATGCAATTCCAGCACTTGGGAGCTAGAGGCAGACTTATAAATTTGAGGCCACTTTGGACTACGTGGCTAGACTCTGCTTAAAATAATAATAAGAGGAAGATTGCATAATCTTAATAATGTATGGATCTTTTCTGGTGCCAAACTGCGTTGGAATCCCAACTGTCAGTTGCCCAGTTTACCTAGCTAGCCTAAACAATGTTTGTTAAATTTAAAAAGTTAATAAATTTGAAAGTGAAAATACCATTTGTTTATGAACATATAAATTGTCATACTGACTTTGGAAAACTATTATTCACTGTCAGAATAATAAACTTGTAGCTCCTGTGAAGGAACTGGTACTAAGATCCCAAAGTGATGCAAGAAGGCAGCTAATTCGATACCTTTCCTATTTGGGGCTGATAAAAGGTTTAGTAGATATGACTAGAGGTTTTCTTAAAAAATATATGTTTATTTGTGTGTGTGTGTGCGTGCGTGCCAGGGCCTCCTGCCACCACAAAGGAAGACTAGATGCTTGAGCTACTTTTTGTGTTCAATTTACGCAGCTTGGGAACTGAACCCTGGCTGCAAGCAGTGAGCAATCTCCCCAGTCCTGGTTCTTGTCTTTGAGTCACTTTCTTGATAGTAGTTTTTGGAGTCATCTTCTCTTACTGTTGTGTCTTTGTTGGTGTATCTAAGAAATCTTTGCCTGAGCCTCATCACAAAGGTTTTGCTCACACTTTTGTGCATTCTAATTTTAACTCTTACATTTAAGTCTATAATCTACTTAGATTATCCTGTGTTATAATATGAAGAGTCCAAATTTATTATTTGCTTGCTTGCTTTTTTGCAAATGCTCTTTTCATCATCTAGTCCCATTTGTTGACTCTCATAAAACTTGGGTTAGAAAATGGATGAAAATTAGAAATTATAATTAAATTAAAATGCATATGAGTATATGATAGCTTTCATTAAACTCCGTTGCCTAGTTAGAGAGATGGAAACATATTTAATCTTTTTGAATGGTAGGCATGGTTTAAAAATACTAGAGTTTGCTGGGCAGGGTGGTGCATGCCTTTAATCCCAGCACTCGGGAGGCAGAGGTAGGAGGATCACCATGAGTTCAAGGCCACCATGAGACTACATAGTGAATTCTAGGTCAGCCTGGACTAGAGTGAGACCCTACCTCGAAAAACGAAAAAGCAAAACTAGAGTTTATAATTCTGGTTTAAGTTTTCTGAAATTATGTAATGTGGATGTTTTATTTCACTATCACATTTCTGGATCTTAATTATGCTGATTGTTCAAAGAAGAATATAGGCATGAGGGACTTATAACCAAATGCATATATCATTTATGTGGATTTTTTGGTTTCAGTATCAAATAATTTTGAACTCAGTGGAATCTTTAATTCCATAATTTTGAGATTTTCTTGAGTTGGCTTGATTGTGGGCTACAGGATTCACTTTTAAAATGGCTTCCTTAAATAGCTATGAAGTTGTTTGGGTTCAGCTCCTTTCCTTTATGGCTGCCTGGGCTTTCACACACTTTTGTAGGGTTCAAAAAAAAAGAAGCAGCAGAAGTTTGTGACATTTTGGAGAATGCAGTATACTATAAGCTTCTAAGAAAGTTTTTGGAAAAGCCAATTTAATATTTAGAAATTAGAAGAGGAAACCAAAAAAAGTCCAGTGTCATCATCTAGAAACTTGATTTTCTTTCTGTATAATTCTAAATTATTTTCAACTTTCCCTATAATTAGAATTGCTGAGCCTTTAGACTTTCAAATATGTAGTTGTCACTTGTGCACACAGGAGGGAAAATATCAACTTGAATTGTGCGGATAGTAAAATGTAGTTGCTGTCAGTGGCATGTAAAGAATACGTGTACTGGGCCCATAATTCCAAGCCCGCGCCTCGATTGACGAGGAGACTGACGGATGCAGCATATAGTCAGTCATACAGCCGAGACTTCAGAAACGAGGAAAACCCACACAAGAGTCTTTAGCTGGGTTCCTGTAGGATGCATTGAATCTCTCCAGCAAACTGTTAGCACATGTGTGAAATATTGTTCACTAGGAAAACTCAACAGAGACCTTGGGCCTAGATTTTTAAGGGAGGCTTGTCACATAGGCACTTCCCACCTTTCTAGACTTCAATCATAAACCATATTTGCATAAGCAACTTGGTTAAGGGCAGTGAGCTACTTTTACCTATTTTTGTGGTTTGGACCCTTCTGAGCCCCAAGTTCAGAGCTGCCAGCCCATGGCCAAGTTTTGTAAGCAGGCTTTTCTAAGTAGCCTCTCAGGGTCTCAGTCCTTCTGCAGTAGCTCTTCAAATTGTTCCTGACTAATCCTTTGATGTATAGATAGCTGAAAATTTATAGATAAGTTAGATACAATATGGCCATCATGTTTAAAACCAAAAGCAAACATTGGTTTATACTGTATCTTTTATTTGTTGTTGTTTGTTGTTTTTTTCAAGGTAGGGTCTCACTCTAGCCCAGGCTGACCTGGAACTCACTCTGTAAGTCCTAGGCTGGCTTCAAGCTCACTCTGCCTCTTGAGTGCTGGGATTAAAGATGTGCACCATCACATTCAGCTTCTATAGTATCTTGAGAGCTTCCAGATAGGATATAATTTATAACTGTAAACACTTCATTTAAATGTATTATTTGCACAATAACTAAAAAGGAGCTTTCTCCAGTGGTTATATTGCTATTTGGAGAATTATTCTTTGACAACAAATTTGGGCCAGGTGTCATGGCACACACCTTTAATCCCAGACTTGGGAGGCAGAGGTAGGAGGATTGCTGTGAGTTCGAGGCCACCCTGAGACTATATAGTGAATTCCTGGTCAGCCTCGGCTAGATCAAGACCCTATCTCGGGTGGGGGAGGGGTGGGAAACACGTGTGCTAGAGACATGGCCCATCAGTTAAAGGAGCTTTCTTACAAAGCATAACAGCCTGGATTCTATTCCTCAGTACCCACATAAAGCCAGATGCACAAAGTGATGCATGTTTCTGGAGTTCTTTGCAATGGCAAGAGGCCCTGGTGTGCCCATTCTCTCTCTCTTTCTCTCTTTCCCTCTCTCTCTCATAGATTAACAAATGGAGGTTGGGAGTCAGTGACATTTATCACAGCATAATATATAATAGGAGCTTATATAGCCCAAGGTAGCCTCAAATTCCCTTTGTAGCAGGGAATCACTTCCTGAGTTCTGGAATGACAGGAGTATACTATCATACCTGGGTTATACAGTGCTGTCAAGTGCTCTTCCATCTGATCTACATCTCCAGTTCAAATTGAGGTTTTATATCTCACTTATAGACACTTTCTGTACTTCTCATCTAATAGTTAAGAAAACTGAGAAGTAGGTATAGCTTTTACACGAGGCAGCTTTCTTGGGGTGTTGAGTTATACTATATGGCTTGACTATGGCTGTTGCTCAGATTTCTCAGTACGCGCTTTCCGTGACTCATCAGGAAACCCTCTTCTGTCTCTGAGGAAGAGGCAGTTCCACAGACTTGCCCTGCACCCCTGTGTTGATCATAGAGCCTGTGAGAGGGAGACTTGGAGGAGTATTGAAGAATCTGCCACCTTCCTCACTCTTCATGTCCACTTGGGAAGTGGAGACTGGAGGGTCAGAAGTTCAAAGTCATCTTTGGCCACATAGAGAGCTTGAGGCCATCCTGAGCTATATGAGAGTCTCAATAAATAAATAAACAAATAAACCTTGGTTACAGAGTTATTTGTGGAATGAATGAATTATTAGTCGTTAAATAGATACAGCAATTAAGCTTACTGAAACAAAACTCAGAACCTCTCTTCAGAAGCGGTATTGGTGTAATTTTAATGTCAGTAGTCAGATATATGAAATTGTGTTCACCCTAGGTTTTTCAGAGTATATAATTGCCATACCTTTAAAGTGAAGTAAAAGTTTAGGAATTGTGAGGAGTTGGCCTAATTTTCTATAAATTTCAACGTAGAAATATTGGGGTCTTCAAACCTAAGTTACCACATTTATTTGTTGCTACCAGTGTAACTCAGCTTACTGAACTCAGGTGCCTACGTAGAAAAGTACTTGTGTTCGTGGTGTTCCAGAGACCGAACTGTTTGGGTAAGGATCAGCCTGTGGAATGAAAACCTCAGTGGAAGCAGAAAAGCAGTGTTCGGACCTCATTACTTACCTAGTAAAACTAGCTTTCTTAGGTACAGTATTCATGGCATTGCCTAAAGTGTAAGAATGAAGTTAATATCTTTGACATTTTTCCTTAAGGACCAGAGTATTTCGGAGAAGCACGCTGATGGACTTCTAGTAAGTTTAATCTGATCTTCTTGTCTCCCTTTACTCTTGCAGCGCCAGTCAGGAGACGCCTCCATCTCTGCTCCCCTCCACCCAGATTCCTCTTGTCACTGCTTGCTGTGTTCAATTCTTGCCGTTTTTCTTGAGCTCCTAAAGTTGGCCTTCTTTCAGCAATCATTTAGAGGGAAAATGACAGTCTTCAAATTTTTCTAAGTATTTGTTCCAATTGAATCACTTTGCATGTACTTGAAATGTGAATCAGCTTTTATGAGGCACTGCTCACCATGCTACATTTCTTGTCAAACTTTTTTTCCTCAGATAAAAGCAGAAAGGGAGCTGTGTAATACCTTAATCTATGTTTCCTGTTTTGTTTTTTGAGATTTTATATATTGTTAACTTTACATGCTTTGTTTCATACTGCATTTTCATTAGAACAAGTAAAAACCGTCTCACAGCCATTTTCTTATTCTTCCTTCTTCCTTAGCTTTTACTCTTCCTTTATGTGTAACTTTCCTTTTAAAAATAAAGAATATTTTTTCTTTTTTAGAAGAGATAGGTAGCACCAGACTGGTTTGGAACTCTATGTAGCTGAGGCTAGCCTTGAACTCTTGATCTTCCTGTCTCTGCTTCCCAAGAGCTAGAGTTACAGGCATGCACCACCATGCTGGGTCTTATGGGTGCTGGGGTGTGTGTGGGGGTGGCCATACTCAGGACCATTACCTATTTTGTGTGGATGTGTGCTCACGTGTGTGTGTGTGTGTGTGTGTGTGTGTGTGTGTGTGTGTGTGTGTACCTGCAGACTACTAGGGTCTCTTGCTGCTGCAAACACACACCAGACCCATGTACCACTTATTGTGTCTGGCTTCATGTAGGAGGCTGGGAAATTGAGTGTGGCCACCTTGCAAGCAGGTGTCTTCAGCTTCTGAGCCACCCTTCCCACACTCCAAGAAGAAACTTTTAGGGCTAGTATTTCCCAGCTGCAGATAAGAGTTTAATATAGTTTGAACTGCCTTCATTTTCTAATTAACCGAATGACTTCTGTTGACTATTCTGGTTGCAGTACCCCTCTTTGCTCTGAAACTTTATATGCCAGCTTGTCTAAGACCTGAATAAAATGAAAAACAAGTTGGATATCTATGTTGTCTGTATCTTTTGATATAAGAATTAAATATATTGGGATTTCAGTTTCTCTGTCCAAAGTGTAAGCCTTCATGATACAATTGCCTGATATAAAAACAGTATACTGAAGTCTGTCTCTTCCTGAGATAGCTTTGATTGCAGATTTACCTAGCATAGCATGCTCCCCAAGATGACTCCTATACAAACTCATGTTGGCAGTTATTTTCATATCTTTTCCTTCAGAGCCAAGTTCATTATGTGTAATTTTAAAAAAGGCAGTACTCAGGGCTAGAGAGATGGCTTAGTGGTTAAGGCATTTGCCTGCAAAGCAGAAGGACCTGAGTTTGATTCCCCAGTACCCACGTAAAGCCAGATGCACAGGGTGGCACATGTGTCTGGAGTTCATTTGCAGTAGCTGGAGGTTCTGGTCATTCTCTTCTTACTGACACATTCTCTCTCTCTCTCTCTCTCTCTCTCTCTCTCTCTCTCTCTCTCTCTCTCTCTCTCTCTCTCTCAAATAAACAAATCAAGAGTCAAAAGACACCAATGATGGAGTCTTAAAAAAAAAAAAACAGGACTCTCAAACACACCAGAAATGCTTGCTTATTTTCAATTCAAGAACATGGGGAAATTTTGTACTTAGAAAATTTAAATTTGTAGTGAGCATATTTGAATAACTTGCTATGGAACTCTAGTTTTGCTGATGAGTTCGTAGTTTGGAGAAAGGGACTGTTCATGATACAGGCCTCAGAGCCAGGCTGCTTGGGTTTACACCGCAGCCTGCCACTCAGCGTCTGAAAGCCTCATCAAGTTACTCAGCTCGAGTCTTAGCATTCTTATCTGTAAAGAAAGCTCAGGGCTGGGGAGCTTGCCAATGTTGCTATAAGGTGCTAAGTCAACACATATTCAGTAGGTGTTAGTTATACATAGTTTTGTTGTTTTTGAAGTAGGGTCTCCCTCTAGCCAGGCTGACCTGGAACTCTCTAACTGTAGGCTGGCCTCGAACTCACAGTGATCCTCCTACCTCTGCCTCCCAAGTGTTGAGATAAAAAGCATGTGCCACCATGCCCGGCCTAGCTGTACATATTTGTTATATATTGTTTCTGTTTGAATTTCTATTCATATCTCAAGAGATTAGGGATGAAAATTCTTTATACGTATCCATACAAGCTTTGTTCGTTCATTTTATAAAATGTTATATGCTATATATAGTATGTTAGCATGAAATTGATTGACCAATGACTATAGGTAAGCATAGAACCCTTACTTTTTCTATTAAAATAAGAACAGATTGCATATTTTTATGTTATTTATTTATTTGCAAGCATACAGAGACAGAGAGAGAATGGATGCACCAGGTCCTCTAGCTGCTGCAAACGAACTCCAGATGCATGGGCCACCTTATGCATCTGGCTTTACATGGGTAAATTGAACCCAGGCTGTCAGACTTTGAAAGCAATGCCTTGACCACTGAGCCATCTCTCCAGCCCCCAGATTGTATACTTATACTATATATGCTGTCGGAAGATAAAAGTTTTTATATTTAGTTATAAATTTAATAAGCTTTTGTTTGTGATTTATGAATTGTGAAGCCTCCAGTCTATAAAATGGGTTGTGTTCTATTGGGCAATGGCAGAATAATGGGCTTTGCAAAGTGGGAACATGGAAACTGGCCCATAGAATAAAGCTGATGGGTTAACATCTGGTTAGGTTTTATGTGACCTAGGTTAAAGCAGACTTAGGAAAACTAGAATGAGTTTTAGTTTGGTTATGTGGCAGTTAGCCTAGTGGCTCCGTTTTGATTTGCTCTCGTTTTTTGGGGTCCAGTGCATCAGCTCAGTTCAAAATGCTGACTTACCATTTCTAAAAATAATTTATTTATTTGAGAAGAGAGAGAGAGAATAAATGGGAGCACCAGGGCCTCTTACTACTACAAACAGACTCCAGATGCATGCACTACTTTGTGCATCTGGCTTTATATTGGTATTGGGAAATTGAATCCAGGCTGTCAGACTTTGTAAGTAAGCAACTTTAACTGCTGAGCCATCTCTCCAGCCCTACCGTATCTTTTAAAAATTAATTTATTTTTTAATCTTTTTAAAATCTAAGACATATGTGAGGCAAGCACTCTATCTCGGCTGAGTTCCCCAGCCTTCTTTTTTGACTTTTTGTTTTGATACAGGATCTCACCAAGTTGTCCATCCTGTCTTTCAGTTCAGTCTGCAGGCCAGGTAGTCCTTGAACTTGTGATCCTCCTGCCTCAGCCTCTTATGTAGCTGGAGTTACAGGTCTGTGCCACCAAGCCAGGCTGATGCCCATAACTTTTGTTTGGCATTGCAGAGAAGATGTTCATTGTGGTTGTTTTGGTTGCTTAACAAGCTTAATTCAGGACATTTCATCTAAAAGAGAAAACGACATCAGGGCTGGAGAGATGGCTCCGTGGTTAAGGCGCTTGTCTGCAAGCAAAGCCTAATGACTGGGGTTCAGTTCCCCAGGACCCATGTAAAGCCAGATGCACGAAGAAGCACTTGTACCTGGAGTTTGATTGCAGTGGCTAGAGGCCCTGGTGTGCCCATACTCTCTCTCTTTTCTCTCTACTTACAAATTAATAATAAATAAAATGTTTTTTAAATATATCAAGATATAATTGAGCTGGGAAGATAGTTCAGTGGTTAAAGGCTGACTTGTAAAGCCTGACCATCCAGGCTCTATTTCCACCATAGCCTATAAAGACACCAGATGCACAGAGTGGCGCGTATGTCTGGCATTTGTTTGCAGTAGCGGAAGGCCCTGGCATGCCCATTCTCATATTCTCTCTATCTCTCTAATGAATAAATTAGTTTTTAAAGGTAGAATTCTGGTTTCTGATGTAAAGGTTGTTAATTTCTTATGTCTCTAGTTAAAGAGGGAAAGGAGTAAGATACTCTTGTTCCTGTGAAGCAGTGGGGTTTTGCCTTTGTTTTATTTTGTCAGTCCTGAGGCTCCAGCCTTCACATGCTGGCCATGTGCTCTGCCCTGCGCTGCATCCCCCGGCCTTTGTGACCTGTAGAGAAGGAGCAGGGTACTAGTTTATTTTGAGAACACCTCCAAGACTGGTTGAGGCACTAACTTAGTTATTAAAACCTGGTTCAGATCTGAGAATAGAATCATAAAGTAATAACTGGAAAGCTGTTAGAGACTATATAATCCAGGGTCAGAATTCTTATGTTAAAAAAAAAATAAAAGGAAAAAAAGAATTCTTATGTTCATATCACTTGATTTAAGAGTAGATTTTTGTTTTTTCGAGGTAGGGTCTCACTGTAGTCCAGGCTGACCTGGAATTCACTATGTAGTCTCAGGGTGGCCTTGAACTCATGGCGATCCTCCTACCTCTGCCTCCCAAGTGCTGGGATTAAAGGCATGCGCCACCACGCCCGGCTAAGAGTAGATTTTATGATTCTTAAAATGGTTATGTGGCAGAGAAGGGTTTCCTTGGCTTAAAAATTAATTTAGAATTTAATGAGACTATTCCCAAAAAACTTTACCATTACCTCAGTGCCCATTGTTAGATATTAAATTTTTAAATTTTTACAAAAATTTTGGACTATTTAGTATCAAAGATCTTACAAACTGGCCCTGTTAGCACATCCTTGTAATCCCAGCCTGTGGGAGGCTGAGGTCGGCCTGGTCTATATACTGAGTTCTAGGCCAGCTTGGGCTATTTAACAAGGCCCTGTCTCAAAATCTGTTAGTCTGACCAATAGTTAATTAAATTAAATTCACCCAGACTTCAGACCATTAAATTATAGAGTTTTGTTTTTAAAACGTTGCCCGTCATGTTGTCAGAATAGGGCTTCCCCCTTCTCTAAAACTGTGACTGCATTTTTGAGGGTCCGAATCCCTTGTAAATTCTCAAAAAGAAAGCCCTCCTCCGCTTTGCCTTGAGTACAAGCGGCGCCTCTGCTGTGTGCAGAGTGGTGGGAGGCGACGGACAGGCGCACCGCTCAGTAGCACACAGCAGACTGGGGGTCGTTAGGGTGTTGTGCAGCCCTGAATTGAATTCCAAGGTTATTGTTTGGCTTTCTTTCCTCACAGGTTTTTCCGTCTAACTTTACCTTTCTAGATGACAGTGATTCATTTACCTTCCTTTCTGTGCTTGGTCGGAGATGTCTCATTTTCTCTGCATTTTAACCAACTTACCTATGTGGCTACCTTCAGGATTTTGCTGTCAGAACTGTGGGCGTTTCACTTGTTTGGGTGGGTCAACATGAGAAAGGCATTTAATTAAAAAATAACTGTACTGTGTTTCTTTATCTCAGAGTACAATTAATCCTGTAGATGCAATATACCAACCTAGTCCCTTGGAGCCTGTGGTCAGCACAATGCCTTCCCAGACTGCCTTACCTCCAGGTATGGTATTTGGAAAAATGTTTCACGGATTGGTAGATAGGGAGAAACTTAATTTGTTCAATAATGATAGTAATCTTGCTTTTTTTTCCTATGTTTAAAAAAATAAGTAAAATAACCCCCCCCAAAAAAAAAAAAAACAAGACAGTTGAAAGTAACCTGGGGAAAAGATGTTTTGAAGTTTGATAAAAGGGTTTTTGGTTTTCAGAGGTAGAGGACAACATGGTTATGAAGACTTGGATTTGCTAGAAGGATATGACTCAGAAGTCATAGCTGTGAAGGAAAACGTAACATACCATAATTATAATTTAGCTAAGGGTAATCCAGGAATATTTAAATTTGTAGTATTTAAAATTCACCATAAATGTTTCATTCACAGTAGATTTAAGATAATGGGAAAAAGAAGAAGAATATGCTGCTTACAGCTCAGGTGGCATTAGTGTTTTTAAGTATAGAACAATAAATACTATTTTAAACAAAACAAACAAATGCTGGGTGTGTGGTACAATCACACCTCTAATGCCAGCACTTGGGAGACAGAGGCAGGAAGATCACCAAAGTAGAGGCAAGTCTGGGCTAAGGGTGAGACTGACAAAGGAGGCCTTGGGGCTCCGCTGATTCTTTCTGCCTCTTGTTTCACTAAACATTTCTATGTTCTCAGGGATGACATAGTGAAGCCAGAAATTGTGCAGGAGACAGAAAAATCCTTTATAAAGATACTTACTAAGTGAAATTCATTTATGAAATTTTACTCTCCTAAGAGAATGAGCTTAATGTCTCTAAGAGGACTAAAGAGAAGATACGATGCCCTATTCAGATTGATGTGGTTTGAGGACCATTGATTGGTTTTACAAGGCAGTGATACTGGCTAGTGTGTTAGCTCCCTGTAGTATGTCATCATTGAGGTTAAGAAGCGAATTTAACTAAAGTATTAGTACAGACTATTCTGAACTTTGGAATTTTTGAATCCCAAACCGTTGCAGTCAACAGAGTTTGTGCTTAGCTGTTTTTATCACTTACTTCCCATATTCAAATCTAGAACCTGCTCAATTGTGTAAGTCAGAGCAGCGTCCATCTTCCCTGCCTGTTGGACCTGTGTTAGCTACCTTGGGACACCATCAGACTCCAACACCACATAGTACAGGTACAGATTTGTATAACCTTTACTCCTCATAACTTTCACTAACATAAGAGATTTGTGTTTGACTACTGACTGGGGGAAGGTAGAAGAAATACAGTGGCTGTTTCACTGGATAGAGCTTTTTTATTACAGGTCTACACACGAAGCAATTAACCTTGTGATTAAACCAGGGGTTTTAATAATAGTAATTTAAATAAAGCATTACAGAGTTTTGTTTGTGTATCTTAAGAATGACTTAGAAATCACTATTGAAGCTTTTAAGAAAATGAATTATTTTAGACTTGTATACTTCCTCATCACAAAGGAAGCAACAAGATAGACGTATACTCGACAGACCTAAGGACTCCTTAGTGCATGCCATCTTCATGTGCATAAGTGTCTGTATACATCCACTTGTGCTGTGCAATTTGATCATTGTTTCTGTTCCAACCCGAAGGCGGTCGTGTGTTTCTGTGACAGGCTCTTGGAACATTAAGAGAGCTTTCCATGCGCACACATTAGGTCTTCAGCACTCTGGTCATAGCTGTGCCTGTGCCCTGGTGGACACTTGGGTTGATTTCCCCAGTACATGCATACTCTGTCAGTTACATTTTCGCCTTTTGTTTTGTTTTTGTTTTTTTGAGTCAGGATCTTCCTTTAGCCCAGGCTATAACCTAGAATTCACTCTGCAGCCTACCTTTGCCTTGAACTCACAGCAGTCCTCCCAACTCAGCCCCCTCAAGTGCTGGGATTATAGGTGTGGACCACCACACCTGGCTTTTGTGCCAATTTTATAGATAGAAAACACTTCATTTTAATTTTCTTTTTGTTTGTTTGGTTTTTCAAGGTATGGTCTTGCTCTAGCTCATGCTGACTTGGAATTCACTATTTAGTCTCACAGTGGCCTCAAACTCATGGCGATCCTCCTATTTCTGCCTCCTAAATGCTGGGATTAAAGATATACGCCATCACACCCGGCTGCATTTTATTTAGAATTAAGGCCTTTATTTCGTTGTTGTTGTTGTTTTTCCTGTTTGATTCACAGGACTACTGTCAGAGTCAAATACTAGTTTTATTTCTTGCTTTGAGACAAATTACATGCATGTGAGCCAGAGTCAGGGAATTGCATTCAGTGCTTTTGTCCCTATTAAGCCAGGAGCCCATGAGCAGCTGGGTCCTCAGGCCCACTTCTCCAGGTTGTTTCCTAGATAGGACTTAATCTGTGTAACAGGGAGACACCATTTATGCTTGGAAGTAGTCAGGCACTGAAGCTATTAGTTTGGAAAGCAAAAAAGAAATTAACAATAATCATTTTCTTTGAAGCTTTTGGGAAAATGCCTGTAAGCAGTTCAATGATGGAATTGAAATTTTTTGGATAACTTTTGTATTTCATGCAGTAGGTCACATTTTATTTATCTTAAAAACAGTACCTGTAGCTGGGTGTGGTAGTTTACACCTGTATTTCCTTTCAACACCTGGGAGGCTGAGGCAGGAGGATTACTGCAAATTTGAGGCCAGCCTGGTCTACTGAGCAAGTTCTGTGCCAGCAGGGATACATAGTAAGACCATGTCTCAGAAAACCAGAAAGGAAAAAAAAGAAGTGCCTATGAGCTTTGTTCATTTGTGTTTTATGTGGCGCGCATTAGAATTGCGAAGCAGCCAAAATTTATCTAATTAAAAGTAGCTTTGAGAAACTTTTCCATATATATATATATATTAATTTTAATATAAATTATTTCCAGAAGATAAGAATTGTCTTCTGAACACTATTTTTGAAGAAGATATTTAAAAATATCTTACACTTTCGGAGTGAGTTGAAGGAAATTTAAAACAATTAGGGCTGGAGAGATGACTTGGTTAAGGCGCTTGCTAACGTCCTGGGTTTGATTCCCCAGTACCCATGTAAAGCCAGGTGCTCAAAGTGGTGCAATGCATCTGGGGTTTGTTTGCAGCAGCTGGAAGCCCTGGTGTGCCCATTCTCCCCATTCTCTCTCTCTCTCTCTCTCTCTCTCTCTCTCTCTCTCTCTCTCTCTCTCTCTGCTTGAAAATAAACTTTAAAAACACTAAATTAGTATATAATTTGTCTTGAGTTTTCATCCTTATTCCCCTGCCCTTGCTTTCTTCACCTTATGTTCCTTCCCCTTGCCCCTCCCCCCAGCATAGAAAAGAAATAAGGGCTCAACTAATGAATCATGTTTGTTCTCTTTTTAAAAAATCCTAGTAAACAGGCATGGTGGCACAGACCTTTAATCCCAGCACTTGGGACGCAGAGGTAGGAGGATTGATGTGAGTTTGAGGCCAGCCTGAGACTACATAGTCTGGGCTAAAGACCCTACCTCGAAAAGCCAAAAAAATCCTAGTAATTTGGTTTGCAGTTCCCATTCTAATTCATTTTCTTCCTACGTATATTTTCATTTAGTCATGCTAAGTATTTGCCCATTGCTTATTTGTGATTCCTGCTCTATTTTTACTATTCCAATAAGAGTTTCTTTGGTCTCTTGATTCTGCTTTTGGGGAGCAATAAGAATTTAAAGTGATTTACAAAGTTGAGTTACCTTTGGGATTTCCACAACAAGCATTACCAGGTTTTAGGAGGGAGCTGTGTTGTTCAAAGGTATCTCTGGGAGCATAGTAAAAATAGTTACTATCTACTGCCAAACCAAAGAAACAGGAATAGGCCAAAAAGCCAAGGCTCGTTTTGCATTCGGGTTTTGTTTTTTTAACTTTTTATTGACAGCTTCCATAACTATAGATAATAAGCCATGATAATTCCCTCCCCACCCCCATTCAAATCCACCCTCTATCACATCCTCTCTCCTCCCCTCGCAATTAGTCTCTCTTTTATATTGATGCCATCTTCATTTCCTCCTATATGAAAGTCTTGTGCAGGTATTGGCACATGTGGTCTTGGTCATCAAGGATTGTAAACAGTCCTGCCCTTCCTTTGGCTCTTACAATCTTTCTTCCGTTTCTTCTTCAGTAGACCCTGAGCCTTGGAAGGTGTGATAGAAATGTCCCAGTGCTGAACACTCCACTGTCACTTCTCAGTACTGTGGTGTTTTTTGAGTTGTCCCAGTGGTCACCACCATCTGAAAAGAGAAGTTTCTCTAGCCAAAAGTAAGATTAGCATTAATATATGAGTATACACATTTTTAAGTGATTGTAAGGCAGTTTGGTGGACATAATATATGCGTTTTGCCAGACAACAGCAGGCATTATTCCCCTAAGGCTCATGACCTCCCCTGCCATAGGCTTTTGACTAGGTCTTTAATACCAGGCATGCTTTCCCTCCTGTGGAGCAGGCCTCCAGTCCAATTAGAGAGCAATTGGTTCCCCCCACAATAGACATGCCACTATTACTCTAGTTGGTACATTTGGCCTGGCTGGCCAGTCTTAAGGCTTGCAAGGTCCACAGCTGTTCACCATTGATGACTCCTCTCTCCCGTAGGGCTGCAGGCAGCCATAGCCTTTTCCAGCTTTCTATCAGCTGGTTAACAGGGAGGAGGTTTCCAGCTCAGCTCCAGCTTGATTTCTCAGTGACCTGCAGCCCAAGCATGTAGAGTCTTTAGCAATAGGGTCTTACCACCTTGTTCTGGTGGCAACTAAGAGCCTTGGCAATGGCCTGTAATGTTTGGGAGCATCAAGACCTGCCTGGCCAACAACTCACTGAAAAGTTACCCATCCCTAGCTCTGAAACTTTTCTAGTGACAATCTATGACTTCTGGGTGCATCATTATCCGAGGAAGTAGGTTTTGCATTTGTTTTTATTGCATGGTCAGCACTGACAACCAGACATCTGCAGTCTGTTGGCATAAATGACCTGACAGCTCTTGGCACCTGGAAAATTCATCTCCGCACTCTTGACACTTCTTGGTTCTTGTTTCCTTTCTTCACAGTGTGTTAAATAATGATGGCAGAAAATAGATAGTAGTCATCTTTCTCTGACTGCCCCTGAATTTCTGTCTCTTTAGACGTAAGGACTGGAAAGATGTTCTTCCTTTTTTTTCTCTGTTCTTCCCATAATAGCTTCCTATTTTCTCTCTTTGAGCTACAGCCAGCCAGCTGAGTCTTAAATAAAAAAGGAAGCAAGGAGCTTAGATGATGTGTGCTACAGGCTCTGTACACAGGTTGTGTTTCCCATGAGATGCCAGGACTATGGACTGCTTATGTGGCTCTGATATCTTTCTATCTTGCATTTCCATTGGCTTTATGTATTTGGGTCTATAGAATAACAAGCTTTGGCTTCCCTACTGGTACCCATTACAACACTAACTTTGTAACACTAACCCTTTATAATCAGAAGAGCTCCTCTCTAATATTAAAGAGAAGCTTATCTTAAATCATAGGATGGGGATATAGGATGTTTTTCATTTATCTGAAAGACCACGCCTGGGCTGGGGTGTTATGTTCAGTGGTAGAACACTTGCCTTGTATGTGTGAATTCCTGGCATCAACCCCTAGAACCATAGGAAGGAGTAAAGATAAAAAATAAAAGGTGGCTGGGTGGGTAGCATATACCTTTAGTCCCAGCACCCAGGAGGCAGAGGTGGGCTAGAGCTAGACCTTACCTCAAAAAAAAATAATAAATTAATAAAAGGCTTTGTTCCCATTCTGTGTCATGATGTGATGGTTTTCATTGTCTAGTTTAAGTGTTTATTTTTCTACAAATGACGTTGAGACTTCTACAAATTGAACAAAACTCTTCCTTGGCTTTAGAGAGATCTGCTTTGGCCCCCGTCTCCCTGATTACCAATATTTTCCCCTAATTAATAACTTTTAACTTCCTAGGCAGTGGGAACTCACCGCCCAGTAGCAGTCTAACTTCTCCAAGCCATGTCAACCTGTCTCCAAGTACAGTCCCCGAGTTCTCTTACTCTAGCAGTGAGGATGAGTTCTACGATGCTGATGAATTCCATCAGAGCGGCTCATCGCCAAAGCGCTTGATAGAGTAAGTACATGAGCAAATGTCTCCTGCTTGCTAAACATGATGCTGAGGCTGCTGGGACAGTCTGTTAAAGACAGCTTGTTTTCTGTGACAGTTTTGACTGTTACTCCTGACTTGATCCAAATGAAATAAATAGCATCTGTGGTGAAAATGTTAGGTCAGCTCTGGGCATTTCTTTTTTTTTTTCTTGGTTTTTCGAAGTAGGGTCTCACTCTAGCCCAGGCTGAACTGGAATTCACTATGTAGTCTCAGGGTGGCCTTGAACTCACATCGATCCTCCTACCTCTGCCTCCTGAGTGCTGGGATTAAAGGAGTGCGCTTACCACGCCCGGCTTAAATAGATGGTTTTTGAAAGGTCCAACCATTACCTTATGTAAACAGAATTTAAAGAATCTCTTATGTGGGCTGGGGATATAGCTCAGTGGTAGAGTATTCGCCTAGAATTAGCAAGGCCCTGAGTTCAGTCCCCAATACTATATCCATACTCTTTTTTTTTTCTTTCTTTTTTTATATTTTTTTTAATATTTTGGTTTATTTGAAAGCAGAGAGAGAGAGAGAGAGAGAGAGAGAGAGAGAGAGAGAGAGAGAGAGAGAGAGAATACACCAGGGCCTCCAGCCACTGCAAATGAACTCCAGATGCATGAGCCACCTTGTGTATCTGGCTTTACATGGGTACTGGAGAATCGAACCCAGGTCTTTAGGCTCTTAACACCTAACCAGGTCTTTAAGAGCCTTAACTGCTCAGCCATCTCTCTAGGCCCCATATCCATACTCTTTAAGCAAACATTAGCTATTATTCTAAACACAATATAGTTAAAAATCATTTACTGATCAATCACTGGACTCATCCGCCTTGCCTCTAACTGTGTAGACTATGTCGAGTATTAACTCTTTACAACATTACTGATGGTCTCTGGCCCCAGTTTCAGGGATACCCAGGAATTGCGAAATGGAAAGATTTAGCACACAGTTGGTCATTGGCCCAGGCATGTCGCATACTTCTCCCATGCCTGCCTCCCTCCTTCCCACTTCCTTCTTGGCTTTCTCTGCACTTGACCGTGAACAGGCCGTGAACCGTGAACCCTTCCCTCGGAAAGAAACCAGCTCAGTTCCTGTGTTCTGCGGACCCGTTCTGGCTCCTTTCCCCCTCAGTTTCATACTCTTAAATCTCCTAATCTTGACCTCAAAGTGGGTAGAGACTAGTATTTTATCACCAGCCCAGTTTTGTTGATGAGGCTTTAAATCCTATGAACATGGGTATGCTGGCTCCCATCCCATTCCTAGAGTCTGACCCTATTTGCACAGGGTATTATGTTCTGTCTGCCCACCTTCAGTGGACTCTGAGCTTTGACGCCTGTTTGCCATTAGCTGCTACCTCTGGTTTTCTTTTTCTTTTTTTTTTTTTTTCTTTTTTACTTTTTTTTGGTTTTTTGAGGTAGGGTCTCGCTCTAGCCCAGGCTGACCTGGAATTCACTATATAGTCTCAGGGTGGCCTCGAACTCATGGTGATCCTCCTACCTCTGCCTCCCGAGTGCTGGGATTAAAGGTGTGTGCCACCACACCAGGCTCTTTTTTTTTAACCTCTGGTTTTCTAACTCACAGGTCAAGTTTTTTATCTTACTTAAGCAAGAAAATTTGTAAGTTTAAGTCATTCCTGTGTTATTTCTAAAGACTTGTAGTAACAATAAACTCCATAAACAGGTCAGTTTACATTTTTGTATCTCAGATGAGACTACAGGTTGGAAAAAACGTATACTTTGAAGCCAAATATGCATTTAAAAGTTTTCATTTATGATTTTACACATAAATTCTAGACACTAGCCCATCTCAGATAATCCTGTAAAAATACACGTTGCTGTCATTTATCTATTTTCTTTAATTCCTTTGTCCTGAATGAGACAAATTATGGAATGGCTAAAAATTTATTCCTTTTTGTTGTTATTGTTGTTGTTTTCATTTTTGGCTTCGTGAATGTTTCACATGTCTCTGAGGTTTATTGTAACCATGGACAAAGAGAAAGGCCACAGCATAAATAGATGTGACCTTTGGAATTTGATTCAAAATAAAATGCATCGTTAATAGGATTTGAGCTTTTTAGTCAATTGATTTAAAAGATCTGTTGCATTTTGATGAGATGTCAAAGAGCCACCGAACATTTTGAGATAGCTTTCATGCAGTTCTTTCATGTAGTGATGATCTTGTTCATTGCCTCTCGGAACGGGTGAATTAAGCTTTATAGTACTGTGTGATATATGCTAAGTATCAAAGTAGTAGTATTTAATTACATAAGGATTTTTAAAAATATTTTATTTATTCATTTTCAAGCAGAGATGAGAGAGAGCGGGAGAAAGAGCGCACCAGGGCCACCACCTTGTGGGTCTGGCATATGTGGGTCCTGGGAAATTGAACCCAGGGCCTTGGGCACTGGAGGCAAGTGCCTTAACCGCTGAATCATCTCTCCAGCCCATATAAGGATTTTTGAAAAACAGATCAAGATAAATTAATCCAGGCAAATTATATTTAAACTAGAATATATGTGTGCTCTGATCTAAAATGTTGGTGTTTTAATGTAAGTAGAGTCCAGAGGATTTTAGGGCAATTGAATTGTTCTGTACATGTCCTGCATTGCTCTCATGCCCAACAGGATGCAAAGGAACTGTGGGTTCTGTGTGATTCTGCAGCCATCAGTTGTAGGCTCACCACTCTAATGCAGAGGCTGGTGTGCCCATGCAGGCACAGGAAGTAGATGGAAACTGTACTTGCTGCTCAGTTTTGCTATAAACCTGAAACTGCTCTGTAGTTTATTTTCTTTCACTGATGGACTCTTATTTTAAATTTTTTAAAATTTATTTGCAAGCAGAGAGAGAAGAGAGAATGGGCGTTCCAGGGCTTCTAACCACTGCAAACAAACTCCAGATGCATGCACCATTTTGTGCATCTGGCTTTACTTGAGCACTGGGGAATCAAACCCAGATTGTTAGACTGTACATTAACTGCTGAACCATTCTTCAGCCCAGATTCTTTTAAATATAAAAAAAAATATTCAATGCTATACAAACTCTTTATCAGAATGAGACAAAACAGTTTGGAGCTCCTTGTATGAGTTAAACATAGCCCTAATGCTCAAATCTGACATAAATTTATTTTATTTAATTAATGTATTTATTTTGGTTTTTCTTGCTGTAGCCCAGGCTGACCTGGAATTCACTGTGTAATCTCAGGGTGGCCTCGAACTCTTAGTGATCCTCCTACCTCTGCTACCTGAATGCCACTACGCCCAGCTTAACATGAATTTTTGTGCTAAATTTTTCAGTTTTGTATTAAGAGTAGTCAAAGTGGATATCCTGTTTTCCATAAGTTCCCAGATGTAAAAAAGCTCTTCCCCATTAACCATGATGTTGGATATAGGTTTCTTGTACTACATGTACATGTACCTAGTATTGGTCTGTAGCAATAGATTTAAGCTCTCATCTTTATTATCTTCCAATTGCTATGTTTGGGTTTTCTCCATTCTTGCTTTTTTCGGTTCCTTGGATTATTTCTCTGGAGTTTTCTTTTTTGGTTTTTCAAAACAGGGTCCTGCCGTCACTTGTAATCTCATCTCAGGCTGGCATCTAACCCATGGCAGTCCTCCCTCTGCCTCCCATTGCGGGGATTAAAGGTGTGCGCCGCCACGCCTGGCCTCTCTGTTTTGATGTAGGAACTTGCTTCAGAAATCAGTCTTTGGCTGGAGAGATGGCTCAGCGGTTAAGGCACTTGCCTCCAGTGCCTAAGGTAGCAGGTTCAATTCCCCAGGACCCACATAAGCCAGACCCACAAGGTGGTGGCCCTGGTTCGTGTTCTCTCTCTCTCTCTCTCTCCCTCCCTCCCTCCCTCTCTCTCTCTCTCTCTCTCTCTCTCTCTCTCTCTCTCTCTCTCTGCTTGAAAATGAATAAATAAAAAATATATATTTTTTAAATAAGTCTTTACTTTTCCCTTTCCCTTTCCTACCCCAGAGGACATGTCTCTTCCTTCTTCAGCTTTCTACAGTACTTCTTCAAACCACCTCTGGTTCCGTGTCTCCCCCATTCTTCTCCCCTTTCCTTACCCAAAACCCTGACACATTCCACTCCCTATACTATACCCTACTATTTGCCTATTGTCCCTCCCAGTAGTACTGACACTTATGACAACTTACAAACCAGTGTTAAGTATTCCAGCCTAGGATCCAAACAGGAGAGAGAACATGCAGTGTTTTTCTTTCTGGGCCTGACTTACCTCACCTAGTACAATTTTTTCCAGGTCCATCTGTTTTCCTAATAGATTTTTCCTTACTGCTCTGTAGGACTCCATGCTGTATATTTACCACATCTTCATTATCCATTCAACTGTTGATGGGCAACTAGGAAGATCCCAGTTCCTAACTATGAATAGAGCAGACACAAACATGGCTGACCAAGTTCTCTATTTACAAAGTATAGATTTTTCAGGTTATATGCCCAGGAGTGGTATAGCTGAGTCATAAGATACACCTATTCTTAGGTTTTGAGAAACCTCCATACTGACCTCTATGGTGGCTGCTGCTGTTTCCTTCTTGTTGCTGGGGAAAACCATCCAACCAAAAGGAGCTGATTGGAGGAATAGATTTATTTGGGCCCTCAGACTTGAGGGGAAGCTTCATGATGGCAGGGGAAAGCATGGCATGAGCAAAGGCTGGACATCACCTCTGCCACAGCAAATGGAAAACAGTAGCAGGGAAGTGAGCTGAACTAACACTGGCAAGTTGGGGCTAATCAACCCCAATCACACCCTGCACCACCCCTCCTCCAGCAAGGCTCCACCTCCCAGTTGCCACCAGCTGGGAATCAAGCATTCAGAACACATGAGTTTATGAGGGTCATCTTGGCTCAAACCACCACAGTGCCTACACCAGTTTCCACTCCCACCAATAGCAAATCAAGGTTCCTCTGTCCTCACACCCTCATTAGCATTTGTCATTTGATTTTTTGATGGTAGTCATATTGGAATGAGATGTAATCTCAGTAGTTTTCTTAAAATTTACATTTTCCTGATGACTGAAAATGTTGAATATTTTTAAATAAATGGTTAATGCCCATTTGTATTTCTTCCTTTGTGAACTCGTCCCCATTTTCCCCCCTGGGTTGATTGCTTTATTGCTTAGTTATTTGAATTCTATTTGTATCATAATTTTGTTTGTTGATTTCCATTTGCTGAACCATTTCTGCATCCCTGGAATGAACCCTATTTGATTGAGGTGGATGACACTCTTTAATTATTTATTTATTTATTTGAGAAAGACAGAGATTGGGGGGGTGTGCCAGGGCCTCCTGCCACTGCAAACAAACAGACAGATAATGAATAGATCCTGTTGTCTGATCCAGCCTGATGTTTTATGATTTTTGATTGGGGAGTTGAGTCTATTTGATACTCGGAGTTATTATTGAAAAATGTGGTTCATGCCTGTATGTTGATTTTGCATATTTTGTATCTTGGTCTTCACTTCCTTTAACCTGTTCTAGTTGTGATTATTTTTTCCCTCTTGTATTCTCTTGGATATGCTTATTCTTCAGCGTGCAGTACTCCATCCACTATTTTCTGGAGGGCTGGCTTAGTGCTCATGTGTTCATATATCAAGCCAGCTTTTGTTGTGGAAAGTTTTTCTTTCACATTCTATTATGAGGTATAATTTTGGTGGGTTGGCATCTGTGATCTTTCAGTATATGAAATACTCCATTCCAAGCTCTCTTGGCTTTTAGAGTTCCCGATGAAAAATCAGATGTTACTCTGATGAATTTACTTTTATAAGTGACAAGCTGTTTCTGTCTTGCAACTTTCAGTACCGTGTGTGTGTGTGTGTGTGTGTGTGTGTGTGTGTGTGTGTGTGTGTGTGTGTGTGTGTTTTGTGCTTGTCTTTTTGAGGCAGAGCCTCACTCTAGCCCAGGCTGTGTGGTCTCATGCTGGCCTCAAACTCACAGTGATCTTACTGCCTTTACCTTTGCCTCCTGAGTGTTGGGATTAAAGGGATGTACCACCACGCCCAGCTCTGTAGTGCTTCAACCATTATGTGTCATAGGGAATTTCGCTTCTTTTCCTGTCTATTTGGCATTCTATATGCCTCTTGTATTTAGATAGGCCTCACTTTCATCAGATTTGGAAATTTTTCTTTTGAAAAAAAGTTTAGAAACTTTGTTAGATTAAGAGTAGAGAGAATGAAGATCTCATGAGACGGCATGAGGAGGTTCTGAATGGGGGCTGAGCTAACCATCTTTAGCACCAATTTTTGGGCTGAGCTAACCAAGCCACATGCCAGGTTTAGGTTTAATCCTTCCAGGAATCTTAGGAACAAGTCCTTCCTAGAGAGGGCCACAGGATGTTTATGGAAAAACGATCTTGGAAACTCCTTTAGGTAAGAGATAAGAAGCCAGATCTTTCTCTGACGTCTAGCAAAGTGAAGACTGGGAGCGAGGACAGGCTCAAGGACATCCTGCTTTTACTTTTGGGAGCCTAGTCATGCTAAGTACCTCAGTCCGCCTCTGAAGAAGAAGTAACCCCAACTGCTGTTAAGGAATTTGGGTGATGACCCATCTGGCTTCTTCTAGCTGATTGGGTCGTCAGATGTGGCAGTTAGGAAACTTCTTCATTGGGTCTGTAGCAGGGACTCCTAACAGCAGGGTGAACACCCAAAGCTTTACTCACCGTACTTCCCCAGAGTTCGTATCTTAGCATGCCAAAGAGTTGGACAAACTTAGATAGAGAGCATTTTCTTATCACACAGGTTTATTTCAGATTGGAGCAGGTTTAGAGGATTCAGGAGTGGGATTAGGAAAAGTAGCCCACACCTTAATTAAAAAGAAATGGGAAGTTAACAGAGATCTCCAGCCACTAGTGTGGGGAGAGCATGTGGGAGAGGATTTTGCAAAATCTATGCTGCTCCCAAACAAGCAGAAAAAGGAAAGAACATAAGAAGGAAAGGTTCATGTGGGAAGGAAATCCAGCCTCTCACCACAGCCATTGTGGTGGGGACCTGGAGGGATCTGACCACGGCCTTAAGATT
>PVHP010016041.1:0-36430 GCA_004024765.1 Zapus hudsonius | reverse complement strand
TACACAGGCGCCAGGGATCCGAACCCGGGCGAGGGGACAGTGGCCTGCGCCCTGGGTGCACAAAGAGCAGCCTGCTCTGCGCTCCCCCGCTGAGGGGAGAGGTGGCGGGACCCCGCGGCGGCTTTGGCGCTGGGGAGCGACGGCCCCAACCTTGGGCCTGTATTGCGGACAGACCCCAAACCTCCGTGGAGAAACGCTCCCTCCCCTCTCAGAAAGTGGGGAAGACCGCCTCTGGGGACTGGCGGGTTGCCCGGGTCTCAGTCCTGGAATGTAACCTCAGCCACGCAGCGAGTCTGGAATCAGCCCCGGGGGATAATGGCGGCAGGAGCCAGCCGGGGCGGGAGGGCTCGGCCCTCTGCTCCACAGGGGAGCAGAGAGGGATGGAGAGTTCGAACTCGGGTTCGGCCGGTGTCCAAAGCCTGGATAGCAGTTGAGGGGGGTCAAACCTTTAGGAGAGTCCTGGCGAAGTTGTTACTCGGCCACCATCTTGCTCCGCCCCCCGATTTTTTTTAACTTATCAAAGTTTTTAGAATCCTGCTTAATTTCTTCTATCTTGTCTTCCAGGTCTGAGGTTTTGTCCTCCAGATTATTAACTCTGTTAGTGAAGAATTCTTCAGTGGCTTTTAATTGCTCTGTTTGATTTTTTTTCTGTTGCGTTTTTCTGCATCATCTCCTTCTCTTTGTTGAGTTCCAGTTTTAGGTTGCGGTTTGATTTTCTTAATGTTTCCTAAAATTCATTCTTGCATTTGATCATCTCTTCATTAAGCTCTGTCAGCTGGTTATTGAGATCCTCTAGTTGTTGGTTTACCTTCAATCCGTTTATTGCTCTTTCAGAGTCCCTCTGACTTTCCTCAATTAAGTTAAGCCTAGTGATGAAGGGCATGTGCTGTCCCATCTGATTGTGTTCCACTTAGTTTATGCATTTATTAACTATTCCAGCTCAGCTGTTATCTTGATCTCCTTGTAATTATGACCTAAGCATATTGTTCTCTCATTTTGGGATTGAATCTCTGTTGTGTCCTCCATGTTCTCACCAGCAGCTTCTACTGTGAGATTAGGCTACCTTAGTGTAGGGCTCTCTGATTGTTGTGTTCTTTTTGTGTTGGGGTCTACCCATCTTGGGATAAAAGTCTAATATTCTTGAGGAGGAAGAAAGTATAGGCCCTTGCAGGGTCTTCAGTGAGTTTTCTGTTTTGGGTTTGAGCTTGATGGGTGTGGGATGATGCTGTCTTCACAGATGCCTGGCTTGTGGATGATACAGGTGTACCTGCAGTTCAGGGCTGGTGGCTGGTATGAAAGTTGCTTAGGAGGTGCCTTGCCTCTGGGACCTTAGGGGTTTGGGAGAAGTAGCACTTGCCCCTCATCACCCTCTGTTCATCTGCACAGGACCCACCACTCCAGGTCCCTTGCCAATCCAGAATGCAAAGATCCTGCACATGCTGTCACCTCTACAGCACAGGCGCCAAAGACACCCCTCTCTTCATGAAACTGGAGCACACCAGGCCAAACAACCTGGCTCCTGGAGTGTATAGGCCCCAAACATCCTTGCCCCTCACTAGTCCAGGGTGCACAGACCCCACACACTCTGGTGCACTGAAAGCACAGGTCCCAAACCTTTTAAAGCAACCAGAGTAGGAACCCAGAATTGTGGTGGTGGCCAGAAGCATGGCTGAGTGCCAATGAGCAAAGGCATCCAGAACTAGACTGTAGGTTTGCTTGTGCCCACCTACTCCCCACAGGCAGGCTTTCCTGGTATCTACCTGCCCTCAGGGAACACACTTCTCCAGCTGCTTCCCACCCTCAGAGAACACACTTCCCAGCTGGAAGGCTCCTTTACCCTCAGAGAGCTGGGTTCCCATCAGGAGATTACCTTCCCTCAGAGAGCTTGCTTCTTTGTTGGACGGCTCCCTACTCTTAGAGAGCTGGCTTCCTCCAAAAGTATAGTTTTTATTTCTTCTTTCAGATCCCTTACACCACTCTGAATTTTGCTTATATTTTCTTGGCTCTGATTTGCTTAAGAGACCACAATTCCAGAACCAGTCACCAGCCACAGGGAAAATTAATTTAAACTAGCCATCTGAAGTATGAAATGGACAGGGATATAGGTGTTAGGAAACATCAACCAGAAAATTCAGTAATTAAGGGTTTATAGAAATGCATAGTGTTTTATTATCTGCTGTCTTTACACTGTGGTTGACAGGTATTTTTCGTACAGGTCTTCCTCTGACACAAGAGGCTCCACTGGCAAGAGCTCAACATGTTTAGAATTGGAACATAGTTCCTTACCCAAGCAGTTCATGTGACCCAGGAAAAGGCCAACAGGTAACTTATAAAAGAAGGGTGAGGAAGCTGGCAGGTCTAATTTAATTAGGTTTCTCCCACATCTTTTGTAAGTCACTCATGCTTTGTGGTTTAACTTCTTTCTCCACCATTAAGATACAGGAAAGTTGCAACACAGTGCAAGAGAAATTACATAATATGGGCTCAGAGGAGCTCCCAGCTGAACTTAATCTGTAGTCCCTTGAAGAGGTGCTAAGTGTTTCTCATACTTTTCTCTGCACCTGGGAGGTGTTTGGTCCCATTAATTGATGGGTTTAGCATAGATGTTATAAGCACAACTTGAATCCCACCTTCATAACAATTTCCAACTTCATTAAGAGCACTATGTTGCCACTAGCTTAACCCTAACTTTCATTCTTTCCAGAAATATCTAGAAACTTTAGTATATTTATATAGAAAAGTGCCCAAAACTGATTTATGCATGGCTCCCAGAGGATGAGACACACTGAACAGAGGCATTCTGATGATAGACTGATAATGCTGCCCAGCAGTGAGCCTTGCAAGGGCAAAGCCTTTGCTAGCCAAAAGAAATTCCCACTAAATGTATAATCTACAAACTTTTGGGTTGAGTTTCAAAAATTGCAATTGGCAAGCACTTTATTTTTCCTACATATTTCTAATACTTGGCTGAGTTAAAAGTTTTTTGACCTTGCTTTTGGACCAGAATAAATTCCCTGCCCACCCTAGGATTTAAAAAAAAAATGTCTATTTCATAGAATTACAATGGGAAAGTCTGGACAGGTGCTGGAGTCTCCATGTCTAACACCGTTGGAAGCATATGAGTATTTCTTAGGAACTCAGAAGTAAAGTCATGGCCAGAAGAAATAAGTCAGGACCTCAGCTACTTCTAAATCCAAAAATCTCCATGCTACATCCAGGCACATGTTTAGTTTCCAAGTTGTTTCCCTTACAAACATATCCAAAACCTTGACACACCACAGCACTTTTATGTGTTTCAATAATGCCTTTTCTATATACACTGCAGTAAGTTCCTAAAGAAAATTATTATTATATTTAATTAGCAGTGACTCATTAAAAATTATAGTTTGGGATCTTTTATTTTTAAAGAAGATCCAATTTCTTCTTTCCTTGTGTATTAGGGGGTTTTATGAAAATAGTTTTATTGAACTATAATTCTCATCACATAAAAGTCATACTTTTTTTTCTTTAAAAAGAAAATTTTATTACTTTCATAAATGAGAAACCAAAATAAGCTGTAGACCACAAATAGAGAGTGATTGTGAATATGAAGAAAAGAAAAACTATCCATCCTGAGCAAACAGGAAAATGCTTTGAGACTACAACTGCTCTGAGAGTCTGCATCACTCGAGTCGGAATGACTATCAACAAGAAAACAAATGTTAAAGTCATACTTTTAAGGTGTGAAATTCACTGGTTTTTTTGTATAGTCCAGTTATGCAACAGTCACCACAAGCTAATTGTGGAATATTTTCATCACCCCTCAGAGAAATCCTGTACCCAAGAGCATCCCCTCCCACTTCTTCCCTCACCCCTTTGCCCTGACTTTAAAGAGTATTGTCTTATTTATATTGGCAATTTTACATATATATAATATATATTATATATAAATATCACATTAATCTGCATCACCTTCTCTTTTTCAGTACTTCCACTAAATTCCTTCTTTCCAAGTTCATCTTTGATGTCTTCTTTTAAAAATCCAATTTCATTTCTATCACTGCCCAAATCTATTTTTTCTTAAAATTCACATCATAATTTGAATTAGGCTGTGATATTGGAAAGCTGTTTTTCAAATTTTGTTTCCAAAAAGAGAGAATGAGAGAGCAAAGGACATGATAATGCCAACAGTGAAGTGTCACATGATTTTAAAATGAAGAAATTTCTTGCAACTGCTTTTGTGTATGGTACAAAATATTTGAACTGGTTTGAACTAGTTTTCAATTTAATAAATATTAATGGGTATTATTACAGGTGACATTTTGGGATCAATGACTGATTCACGTATATAGACATCAGAAGGACACATACCAGACTAGGGTTCTGCTTTGAAAATACTACTAGGAAGTAGCTCAGTGGACAAGACTGTTTGCTGAACAAGCATGATGACTTTAGTTCAATCCCCAAGACCCATGTAAAAAACTAGAAATGACCATACATTCCTGTAATTCTAGCACTGGAGGAGGTAAGTGGAGACAGGAGGATTGCTGGGGCTCTGTGGTCAGACAGTGTAACAAAAACAACAACAACAACAAAAAAACCAAAACTGAGAACTCCAGGTTTAGTGACACTGTCTCTGGAAAATAAAGTGGAGGAACCATAGAGAATGATACCCATTATCTTCTTCTGGTCTCCACATATGTGCACATAAAGTACACACATTTGTACACACACACACACACACACACACTCACACACACACAAACACACACACATTATACACCATCCAATTTACCCTGGAACCACTAATCCTAATAATTTAAGTCTTCAAGATAAAAAATATGCTGTAAAGGAAACAGGTTTCAAGGCAAAGCCCAAGAAAAGGCTTGGGAATGGTCCTTGTAAATATAGTTCAATAGTAACTGACCACCACAGAAAAAAATAGAAGCAGTCCTTTTATATAAAAGAGAAGACTGAAATGATTATATTTTTCTTAATGTAGGCATGCCTCATCTGATTCACTCCAAAACACTTTTATCAAATAACCAATTCACACATGAGGCTAAAGAATGCAGGCAGAGTAAGCGTCCTCATTTTCTTTTCACTTGATAGTACTGCCAGAAAAATAGGAGGAGGCACAGGTTCCATAATAAACAATCTGTCACTCTATCTTCTTGAACAAATATATTATCACTGCTATAAGAGGTAAAAGTATAAAAATTTATTCAGCAATGCATGAAACTATCACCACCACCTGTAGACATTAGGAAAAATTAAGAATTTGCAAAAATTTTTAAGACTATCTTTAAACAATAACGTTATTTGCTTGGCCACTTTCAATTTCCAGGTCATCAAGAAAGAACTAATGACAATCTCATGACACAGTCGTGTTTTAGGAAGACACCCTGATGTTAAGATGAAATAAAGGGCTGGGAAGATGGCTCAGATGTAAAAGGTGCTTGTTTGAACCAAGGTAGTCCAGGTTCATTTTTTTCCAAGCCAACCATGTAAACTAGATGCAAAAAGTAGCCCAAGCATCTGATGTTGGTAGGCAGCAGAAAGAGGCCATGACAATATGTATACACACACACACACACACACACACACACACACACACACACACACATGCACACACACACACACTCACACACACGCTTAAGCAAATAAATAAATTTAAAAACCAAGTCAATAATACCAAGTCAAAATATGTTAGACTAAGTCTTAAAACTATGCCAAGAACAAGATTAGTATCGTGGTTCATATAGCCAGCACTTCATTGAAAATTTGATAAAAATCTTACTGGGAAAATATATTTTTTTTAGTTTTAACAAGTATAAAATCATTGTTCAGATAAAGTGTTCTATGATATATGATCAATGAAAATAGATTAGAACTTGAAGTCATAAATATATATGATCTATGATTGATGAAGAAGGATTAGAACAGGAAGTCATACTTTTACTCTATGATCTATGATCAATGAAGCAGAGGAGGTCTTTCTTCTAGTGTCTTCCTCAATTTCTTTTTTCAGTGCTTTAGAGTGTTCATTATAGAACTTTTTGTGTACTTCGCTGGCAAGAAATATTCCAAGGTATTTAAATTTTTGGCTATTTTGAATGAGTCTTTTTTCCTGATTTCTTTCACAGTATTTTTGTCACTGGTATATAAGACGGCTACTGATTTTTTGTGTGCCTCTTTGCTGAAAGTGTTTAGCTGGTCTAGGCATTTTGGAATGGAGTCTTTATGATCTTCTAAATATAGAATCATATCACCATATAAGGATAGCTTGACTTCTTCCTTTCCAATCTGTACACTTTTTATTGCTCTTATTTCATAATTTTAGCCAAGACTCCAAAACTTTGTTAAATAGTGGTAGAGAACATGAATATCCTTGCCTAGTATGGTGTTGGCTATAGGTTTGTTGTAAATATACTTTATTATATTATTATTAATATTATGTTGAGGTATTTTCTTCCATCCATAGTCTTCCAAATGTTGGGTTATGTCAAAGATAATGGATTTTGCATCTATTGAGATCAGATGATCATGCGATTTCTGTCCATAAAATTATTGATTTAATGTATCACATTCATAGAATTAAGGAAGTTGAACCATCCATGTCTACTTGGAATAAAGCCTGCTTGATCAAGGTGAATGATACTCTTTATACATTCTTAAATGTCATTTGCAAGTATTTTATTGGGAATTTTTGTGTCTATGTTCAACAGGGATATTGTTGTGTCTCCATATGGTTCTGTAGTTAGTGTAATTCTGGCTTCATAGGTGTTAAGGAGTGTTTCTTCCTTTTGGTTATATGAAATCACGTGAGATATAGTGGTTTGACTTCTTTAATAGCTTGAGATTATTCTGGATCTAGATTATTTTCAGGGGGCTCAGAGATTTTTTAGTTACTGCTTCAATCATTTTGCTTGTAGATCTGTTTATTTATCTCATTTTAATTTACCTCTAGTAGGTCATGTGCATTTAGAAATTCATACATATCTTTTAGGTTTTTCCAATTTGGTGGAGTATAGGTTTTTGAGGTCTATCCTTATTCTCTCGATCTCATTAGTGTCTGCTGTGATGTCTCCTATTTTTAATCTCTAATTTTAATGACTTGGGTCTTCTCTTTCTTTTGGTGAATTTGTCTAAGGTTTTGTCAATCTTGTTTGTCTTTTCAAAGAATTAACCCTTTGTTTGATCAATTATTTTTAGCATTTTTTGTGTTCCATTTATTTCTGCCCTGACTTTTTATTTTTATGTAGTGCATTTGGGTTATATTTTTTCTTGTCCTTCCAAGGCCTTCTGTTACATCACATGTTTCCAATATACAAACATGTAGCCAGCACAGTACTGTGCAAGTCCTGCCTGTGTGTATCACTAGAATTGGTCCTGGAAATTCACAACCTCACTTTAATTAAATAGTACAAAATTATTTTAAAGTGACTGCACTAACCTGTTTCTCTGTCAAAAGTGTATAAAGTTATATCTTATTCCTCATGCTTACTGACACTGGGTATTTACTTTATTAACAGTGAATGTGGGTATCATGTCCAATATTTCCATGGGATGTATGTATTTCCCTTAGTAAAAGGCTAGGATATTTATTTTTAATGTTTTCTCCTTAGGTTGTTTTCCTTTCCCTCACTTATTTATAGAAAAAAATTTATATATTTTTGTATGATCTTTCCTGATGTTATAAAACAACATAACAGATGTTTTCAGATTCATGTGTAATTAAACTTATCAGTTTTGCTACAGTTTTGCTTTTAAGATTGCTTAAGAAAGAATTTACCCTAAACTCTAAAAAACTATTCACTTAAATAATTTCCCCCAAATTTTAAGATTTTGTTTTGTCATTTAAATCTTTAATTTACCTAGATTTGGTTTTGGTCAACAGTAAAAAGTTTTTGTGTATTATAAATTTTTTCTCAAGTTACTTTCACCATATTTTGAAAATCATTTAAAAATAAGAATAGTTAGTGTTATTTACAAATCAACTGGCAGTTAGCCTCTGTACATTCTGAATGAATTCCAAGAGTAACTGAGTGCCTTTCTCCAGGAACTGACAATCCATCAATTCAATATACTTCCCTAACTCACCTGTTTTCAGAAAAGAGATATCTGGATAATGAAATGATGTAAAAGGACTGATTAAGAGAATACATGTGATTGCTTAGGCTGTACCTGGTAGGCATTGCTTGTATAGTGTCTCCCACAAGGTCCATATTATCAAAGGCTGAATAACTGGTTTTCTATCTAGGAAGGCACCTTTCTCAGCCTGATTAGAGGCATCATTAACAATGGTCCCTCCACTACAGTCCTGTAAGGAGGTTGAGTCTGTGGCTACTGAGCCCACAAAGCAAAGGAGATTCTCATTCTTCTTTTGCAATGGAAATTGCTGAAGCAATATATTGAAACACCAAGATAATTTCAAAGACCCATTCTGCCTCTGAGTTAGTGCTAGGGGTGTGCAACCTTAGACTCTGTGAACGCCTGGGATTCTGTGCAACAGTGAGTAATCTCTGACCATACAACAAGGCCAAGGGGGAGCCCAGATTGTCTCTTCCTTCCACATCACTATATAGTCTTCCCTCCTTCCCCACATAATTTCCATAGTTCACTTTGCACAATGTTAAATTATCTGGCATGGTAATCTGATCTACCACAAATTACTTTTCTAAGTGTTTTCCTCACTTTGGAAAAAGTAAATGCTTGCCAAATTCATGAACACACTGATTGACGTCTCCTGTCTGAAATTATGAAAAATCCCTATTGAATAAAAGCTAAAGAACATTTATGGGGTTGTGAAGGATGTCTGTCCTTTAATAGAGATTTTATACCACTCGGGCTGTGTGTATGATATCTATGCTGTGTATGTGCTTAATGCAACCTTTTCAACTGAAAGGGCTTTATCTAACATCAGCTGAGATTTTATGTATAAAACCAATTCTTGAAATTTTCATGCCTAAAATGTTTCTAATGAGGAATTAGAAGGCATCTGCAATTCCCCACTATTTATGTTTATCTTAGCTTAAGAAGTTAACTGCTTGAATATATATATATATATATATATATATTATAATATAATATAATATATATATAAATGGTAGAGGTAAAAAATCAGTAGTAGGGCTAGGTATGTAAGACCATTTAACTAGCTGTGGCCCTGTCTTTAACACACACACAAACACACACACACACACACACACACACACACACACATTCACACTGCAACAGGCCCCCACTGGGTCTTTCCCTAAAAGAGCTGCCAGACCAACCAATCTTGTAGATCCACTCACCCTACACTTCCCTCCCGGGGAATTTTTTGATTAACTTCTTTAGAAGCAGGCTTACAGGAATGATTGGGTCAGATGGAGAAATCAGCTGGGAACTCCATGCCTCGTGGACACAAGTGTAGAGTAGGTGGGGAAATCTCCCAACTGAACTGTTAACTCATGGCCAGTGTGGTCACTCGAGCCCACCACCAGGAAAGTTTCAATCGGCTAGTAAGGAAGTGAGATGTTTCTCAGCTTTCATACTTGTGCAATGTGATTTCAGAAGGAAATGGAGAAAGCCTCCCTGTGCGTTCAGCACAAAAACCAAAGATAATCTGAATTTCATGAGGCAGAAAATGGGTGAAATGTCACAGCGTGGCCATCCATATGGCTTGCCTTCGACAGTCAGCAGTGGACAGAGACGGCAGAGTGAGGTCACAGACTGTGAGCTAAGGACTCAGTTGATGAATTGAGAGGGAACAAAGCTTAGGGAAATATGAAAAAACTGCACTGAGTTAACACTGCCTTTCTATGAAATGAAGGGTTGTCTGGAGAGGGACCTGATAAAACCCAGCTTTCCCATCTGCCTCCAAAGAACATGTGCAGACAGAAGGTTGAACTGGACAGAAGGGAGAGGTGACAAGGAAAAGAGGCCATTCTGATCATGTCGGAAATTACCTGGGCTAAAATCACTGCTCTCCATCTTCTATGTGGCCTGGGATGTGCAGTGCAGTCATAACCAGTCTGGACACCTCTGAGATTTGGGGCCACAGAACATGCACAAACATCACAAAGTAATGAAAAAATGAGTCCATGTGGGAAAGAGCTTAAATGGAACAGACCCCAGCTCCCTCCTTCCTCACACAGGCACTCTCTATCCCAACCCTCCTTTTCCTCTCCAACACTCAGCATGTATCCCACTTAAGTAGATTCAGAAATCTTGGTTCATTCTCCAAAAAATTCAACTGAGGTAAAGTAAAAGAAAAAGATGGGAGAATTTTGTTAATTCTGATGTCTACAGAGCCTGACTGTTCAGTTTGACACCCCAGAGTAGCTGCTTCAATATAACCTGGAAGACAGAAAAAGAGCAAATCAGAATTTATCCCCACCACTGAATGATCACACAGTAGGTGTAGAAATATGTGGAACACAGCAAATATCCAGTTTCTGTGTGCAGTGTGCAGGGATCTAGTCAGAGGAACTCCAACATCACAGTGGTCCAATCAGAAGTTCAGCACCAGAGTGATCTATCAAAGGAACTTCAACACCACAAAGATCCAGTCCACAGAACTCTGAGCACCACTGCCTCAAGTATTCATAGTATCTATGTGTTGGAAATAGATGCACCCTTTTCTTTTTAAATATGGAATGAATCCTGCTTTAGTCACCCTAAGGTACTATATAACTCTAGTATTAACCCTCCTGTCTGACTGCATTCTGGGACCCATCACCTAATGTTTATCTCCTACCCTCTCCTTGGTTTTTCTATCCTCTCCTCTCTATTTCTGTGAAGTCCAAAAAAAATTTTTTTACCATCCACAATTACAACATGCAGTAATTGTATTTCTCTACCTGCCTTATTTTATTAACATAATGTTATGGTTTAAATAAAAAGTGTCCCCCTTGGATGCATTTGTTTGAACACTTGGTCTGCAGCTGGTCATGCTGTTCCGTAAAATTGTGGAAGCCTGGTGAGGTGGAACCTCTGTGATGGAGCCCTTGGTTAACAACCACATTGCCCTTGGACCTATCTCTACAAGCATAAAGAATAAACAAAACAGGGAGGAAAAGTTTATTTGGTTTATTTGGTCGCCTGTGTTCATAGGTTTTAGCCTTAGTCCTGTGGCCTCTGCTTTGGAGCCTACGGCAGCTCAGCACACCACAGCAGGAGCATGGGGCAGAGGTGGCCTGTTTCCCTCATAGCAGTCATGAAGTAATGAAAGAGAGAAAGGGGCTAGAGAGATGGCTCAGCAGTTAAGGTGCTTGCTTGAAAGGCCTAAGGACCTGGGTTTGATTTTCCTTTACTCATGTAAGCAAGATGCAGAAGGTGACACATGCATCTGGAGTTCATTTGCAGTGACTAGAGGCCCTGGTGAACCCATTCTCTCTCTCTCTCTCTCTCTCTCTCTCTCTCTCTCTCTCTCTCTCTCTCTCTCTCTCTCTCTCTCTCTCTCTCTTTTTTATATATAAATATAATATATATATATATATATATATATATATATATATATATATATATATATATATATATATACACATGCACCTTCAGGGATCATAATAAGGTGCAAACTGTAGCACTATTCAACGTGTGGACCCCAAACTGCCACAGTAGCAGCTTCTGTGAGCTTGTTAAGAGCAGGATCTTGGGCCCTATTCAAACAACACTGGAGCAAGATCCTTCTGCAGATGATCTGTGTACATACTACACTTTGAGATGCTCTGGTCTAGAAAACAAGATCTAATTTAATTTTACTAATATTGTTTTTCTTCATTTGAATACCTCTCTACAATGAAGAGTTTAGCAAGATATGAAGCACTTTGTGTTTTGACTTGTATTTCCAGATTCTCTAAACCAGTTCTCATGAACGACGAAAAGAAAAGTGAAGAAAGTATTGACTGAGCAGTCAGGGTACAGCTGCTCTTCCCTGGCTGTGGGAAGAGAGAACTGTAGTCCTAAGCAGGGTCCAAGACAGAAAAATCAATATTTCTTTTTTTTTTTTCAACAAAACATCACTTTTTAAAAGGGACAGATAATCTCTTCTATGTAAATTCTGACTTAGGTAAACCTATAGATATCTTAAATAGTATAAACGGAGGAGCTATAGAAAAATTAAAATTAAGCATTACCACTTCTAATTTAGAAAATCCTTATTTCCAAGTAGCTACATTCTACTTGGTGAAGTTTATGCTCTTCTAACTTTACAATGATTTCATATTTCATCAGCTTTATATTTGTGATGTTCAAACAAATACATTCTTACTTGTTGGTTGCAGAAACAATTTTAAGGACATCACATACTCACATGTAACAATTCTAGTTTTCGTGGTTTATACCTATTAATAATCTACTTTGACACTGCAAATTATACGAGTGGTACAAAACAGAACTCACAAATTTTCCTCGTGTTTTCTTTCATGGTCAGCCCATGAGAGCAGAGTAGGGAAGTTAACTCACATAAATTCATTCAAAACCTAAAGTAGAGGATTTAATCAGAATGTATTTGTACCCACTGCCAGAAGTCACACATTTGGAGGCCACTCTTGCAGGATACCTGGCCATCTCTCTTCTAGAGAAATGAGCTGTGTGAAAAGTTTACTTGCAGGGAGAGTTAGAAGGGTTGATCTTCTTTGGATTTCTGTTTATAAGAAGAATGGAGAAACATAAATGAGAAGCAACCCAGCCAATCAGAACATCATTTGACAAAATATTAGAGAGTGATAAGCTTCTTCCTCTAATAATAATGACACTTAATGTAAATAGCCTCCACTCATGATTAAAAAATGCAGACCAAATGACTGTGTTAAAAAGCAATATCCAACTATCTGTTTTCACCAAGAAACACACCAAGCTAGCAAAGATGTCCAAAACCCGAGTATCAAAGGATAGAAATCAAACATCAAATGGAAGCTGTAAAGAGCCTTATGTCAGATAAAGTAGATTTTATATGGAAACTAATCAGAAAAGATAAAAAGGGTGCACTATGTATTAATAAAGTGAACAATTCCTCAAGAAGATACAATAATATAATATTGGGGCTCATAATTTAATAAAAAATGCTAAAGAAGACATAGAAGCTCACATGGGTTCAGACCAATAGGAGTGGGAAACTTCAATACTTCACTCTCATACTTAGAAAAGTCATACCAAAAAATAATAATAATTGAAGAGACTTCAGATTTAAACTACATCAACAGGATCTAACAGAGATGTACAGAATATTTCACCCAACAGGTAGGGAACACACATTCTACTCTATTGCAAAGGGAACCTTCAACTCAGCCAAATAATAAGCCACAAAACAAACTTTAACAAATAGAGAAAAATTAAGGCAATCTTTGTATTACCTTAATTTTTTTACAGTAAAACAAAAATAGAAGTCAACAGCCAGACAATACATAAACTACACAAACTCTTGGAAACTAACATTAAAGTTTTGAATGAAGAATGAGTTATTGAAAAAAGTCAAGAAGGAAAAAGAAAAATTATCAGAAACAAATGAAAACGATGACATAACCAAACAGGTCCTTTGAGACACTGCAAAAGTAGTTCTAAAAAGATAGTTTGTAGCTATAACTGACCATACAAAGAAATTAAAGAGATCTCAAATAAACAATTTGAATGAGCTGCCTAAAGGCTTTATTTTTTTAAAAAAAGCCAATTTCACATCGACTACATGAAAAGAATTATGAATTATTAGCTCAGAAATTAATTAGACACTAAAATAAAAATACACTAATTAATAAAATAAAGAGTTGATTCTTTGAGAAAGTTTCTTTGAGAGCCATAAGCAAAACTAACAAAAAGGAGAAGACACAAATTTAAAGATACCAGAGATAAAAGAGTAGTTACAACAGACTCCAATAAAAACCAAAACATCATTAGAGAATACTTTGAAAACTTATACTCCAAAAACCTGGAAAACCTAGAAGAAATGGACAAATTTCTAAACACATTTAACATCCCAAAGTTAAATCTCAAAGATACCAATAACTTAAATGGACCCATTACAAGCAATTAAAGCTATAATTAAAAAGTCTTCCCACAAAGAATAGCTCAGGACCAGATGGGGTCACTGCTGGCTTCTAATTTTTAAAGTGTTTCAAGTTGTTTTACAAAATAGAAAGGGAATGCACACTCCTCTAATCATTCTACAAAAAAGTATTACACTGATTCTTAAACTTCATAAAGACACATAAAGAAAGGAAAACTACGGACCAGTTTCCCTGATGAACATAGATTTAAAAATTCTCCAAAAAATCCTCACAAACCAAATTTTCAAGACTACATTAAGATTAACCATCATGAACAAGTGAGCATCCTACCAAGGATGTAAGATTGATTCAACATACCCAAATCAATAAATGTCATTCACTACATAAATAAATTCAAGGACAGAAATGACACAATCATCTCAATTAATACAGAAAAGGCATCCAATAAAGTCCAAGATACCCTCATGATGAAAATTCTGGGAAAATTAGAAATAGATGGAACATGCCTCAAAATAAGGAATATATACAGTAGGCTCACAGCCAAAATTATAACAAATGGAGAAAAACTAAGCCCATGTTTTCAAAAATCAGGGATGAGACAAAAACGTGAATTTTCACTACTTCTATTCAATATAGTACTTTAAGTCCTAGCTGGAACAAAAGAAAAAAAAAGACTTAAGAGAAATAACATAGGTAGGAAGTAGTCAAATTATCCCTGTTTACCGATAACATGATGTCACAGAGAAGAAAGGCTTTCCACACTGCTGGATTGGCAGAATTAATACTGGGAAAATGTGAATTCTACTAATGTAATCTTCAGATTCAATGAAGTCCCATCAAAATTCCCATGATGCTCCTCCTCACTGAGATACAAAAAAAAAAACCCAGGAATTCATATGGAACCACAAAAATGAAATCATGAATAGACAAAATAATCTTAAGGAGAAAGAAAACAGCTATTGAAACTATACCTGATCTTATATTAGACTACAGGACAATTGTGACAAGGACATACAGGCCAGAGGGACAGAGTGGAGGACCTAGACATAAATACACATTGCTTTGGGCACCAAATATTTGACAAACAAGCCAAAAACATTCAGTGGAAAATAAACCTATTCAACAATGGTGCCAACAAAGCTAGATATTCACCTGCAGATTTCATACCTTTCACCCTGTTAAAATATCAATTCAAAGACCTTAGAAACTAAAATTGCTGGAGGAAAATATAGGAATCACCTTTGAAGATATACATGTGTGATGGTTAAGTTTTGATGTCAACTTGACCTTTCAAGTAATCTTGGATGGGTCTCTAAGGATATTTGCAGGAAGGCAGCCTCTCAGTGGGGGGCAGGATGTAAAGAAGCTCAAAGAAACTAGAAGTAAACATCCTTTCCTGTGTGGGCAGTGCAAGAAGGAAAGTCCAGAGACTTAGGAAGCCATTAAGTCTGGGACAGGGTTGTAAGACCCTACTTAAGTCTATATAAAGGAGAAGAAATTCTCTTGGCTCTCCTGCCTGGTTGCTGTTCTGTGTGTATAGTGCTGGTGATGGGTTTTTCTCTCTGCTCAGACCTGCGAAAGAAGACCAGCCTCTTTCACTTTTATGGGACTTCCCCTGGATTTGTAACTTGAATAATTTCCTCCCATGTGCCTGGTTTGAAGATTCATCCCAGCAGCATGTGGCTGACTACAAAAGCACAAAAAATAGACCCAAAAATTAATAAATTAGGCTGTTATTAAAGAGTTTCTGCACAGCAAAAGAAACTGCCAGCAAAGTGATCGAATGCAAGCTGGGAGAAAATCTTTCCAGATATACTTCAGAGAGGGGACTAATAATCATAATTTACAAAGAATTGCAAAAATTGAACATTAAAAAATTAAAACTGACAATTGCCAAATAGGTGAATGAAATGAACCGAGAAAAGGAAAAAACACAAATGGCCAAAAAGTAGTTTAAAAAGTGTTCAGTGTTCATAGCCATCATGGAAATGCAAATCATAACCACTTTGAGATACCATATTAACCCAGTCAGAATTGCTATCATAAAAAAAAAAAAACTGGCAATACATACTGGTGAGGGTATAGGGAAGTGAAAACTCTTATTTACTGGTGGTTATAGTGTGAACTAGTACAGCCATTATGGAAGCATTTCAAAACAATTAGAAATATTACTTCCATATGATCAGCACTTCTGGGCACATACCCTAAGAACTCCACACTCTACTATAGACATATTTGCACTTCTATGTTTATTGCCGCTTTATTTATAATGGTTAAGAATTGGAATCAGCCTAGGTGCCTATTCACATATGAATGGATAATGAAAATGTGGTATATATGCACACTGGAATTCTACTCAGCAGTATGGAAGAATGAAAATTTGAAATTTACAGGAAATAGATAGACCTGGAAAGAATTATATTAAGTGACTCAAACTAGGAAAGATCAAAACCACATGTTCTCTCTGGTCTATGGATACTGCCTTATGATATCTACAAGTGCATATATATATATAGGGGCAAATATGGGTAAAACCTATAAAACTATAATGGTAACCAAGACTGAGTATAAAGTAATGATCTGGAAGAGAGGTGATGGAAGAATGAAAGATCACATGTGAGAGGTAAACAGAGGGGGAACAGCATGAGGGAGAATGAGAATTAACTAAAACAAATTGTGTGTTAAAGTGCTATAATGAATAATAACTAAATTTCTGTATGCCATCTAAAATTAAAATAAAATTATGTAAATGTATGATTATATCATAGTTTAAACCTGCATCAATTTAAACTTGGTATGTGTATGATATACTGTTATATATACTGAATTCATTTGTGTTATTAATATTTCATAACTATTTTTACACGATAATTATCCATAACCAACACATAGCTATTGAATCACAAATGATTATTCTATTGAATTTTAATTTCATAAACAATGATATTTTTGAAAGCCCTAAGTCAAACAAAAAAAAGTTTCACACGAAACTACATAAACATTTACGTAAACATTTATGAAAGTCCAACATGTTATAAGATAAAAATATATGTATATGTAAAATATATATTACATGGTAGTATACATTTGCTTTGTATGTTTCCTTCTCAATAAATAAGAGTTTTTGTGCTGGATTCCCTTAGGAAATCTTCTTGCTTTCATCCCACACAGGACACAGGATGTGACATTTTGATTGAGACCAGAGCATCACATTCCCTTTCGATATCCTCTCGCTTCACCACAGGAGCCAATATGTTCATTAAGACCTGCCTGGGAACAGGGACTTGAGTTCCAGCAGCTGGATTCCCTTTAGGAATTCTATTCCCTTTACCTTGTGCTCAAAAACTACCTGTCATTGAGGCCAGAGCTCCTGCTGAATTCCAGCATTCAGACTTCTTTCAGCAATCTTTCCCTCACTATGAGGGACACCAAAAATGGCACCAAAAATGACAAAAAATCTTCAATATAGCTGCAAGTGAACTGAGACCACCTCATCCACAAAACAGTACCAAGTACCTACAAGGCTGAACTCCAAGCACTACAAAGCAGGGCAAGGACAAGTGAGCACTACGAAACATCAAACACTGTTATAGCTGCTCACTTAACATTGACGTGATAGAAAGACCTGACCAATAAACTATCTCCATAATCTTAATGTAATGTGAAAAAACATGCCAATATATCTCTTCCAAAAAATAATAATCCCATAGCAGATGACCACCATGAGAACTCCCCAGAGGAAACTCTAGAAAAAGAGTTCAAAAAAAATGATCATAAATGTGTTCAAAGAACTAAGAGGACACACATAAATGCATGAATGAAATCCTGAAATTTTTTTAAGCTGACACAAATAAATACACACATAAATTCCTAGACAACACAAACAGCACAATAAAATGAAGAAGTCTAACCAAGATATGGAAATAGAACTTTACTACAGAACTAAAAATCATGAAGAGAACCAAACTGAAATAAAATTGGATATGAAAAATACAGCAAGTCAAACAAAAACAGCTCTATGGAAAGCCTCATTAATAGAAAGGAAAAACTAGAAGACAGAATAGTAGCTCTGGAAGACAAGGAATAGGCATTAAATCAATTGATCAAAACCAATGAGAAGTTAAAAAAAATCAATGCAACATGAGAAAAATGTGGAATAGCTTGAAAAGAGCTAAAGTTTTAATTAAAGGCCTACGAGAAAAAAGAACTTCAGATCAATGGTATACAAAACAGTATTAGTAAAGTTATAGAAGAAAATTTCCAGAATCTCAGAAAAGAGACAGCATTCCAGGTACCATAGGCATACAGAACACCAAATAGACATGACCTGACTAGAAATTTACCATGACATATCATAGTCAAACACTAAATACACAGAACAAAGAAAAATCACTGAAAGCTACATCTCATCATATTTGAAGGCAGACTGATCAGAATAACAGAATGACAAAAATTCTAAAAGTCAAAAAAGTTTGAGATGATGTATTTCAAATATTGAAAGACAACAGATGCCAACACAAATTATTACACCCAGCAAATAAATCTCCCATATTAAAAAAAAAAGTTTTCAATGATGACAGCAAGCTCAAAGACTTCATAGTACTTAGCAAGTCCTACAAAGGATACTGGATGGAATACTTTGTTTCAAAGAGAAAAATAAATATTGAAGAGGCTTTAGCAGCTAAAAGAATAACCAATGCTAGAATAGTTATTAAGCAAATAAAGACCAAGAAATCACCAAGCTCTACAAAATCATTGCCATGGCCAAGGATTAACTCGTACTTTGTAATAATAACTCTGAACTTTAATGGCCTGAATTCTTTAATCAAAAGACAGCCTGAGAAAACAGGATCCTTCATTTTGTTGTTTTCAAGAAACATACCTTACTATAAAAGATAGGCACTGTCTTTGGATGAAAGGATAGAAAAAGACATTCCAAGAAAATTGAGCTAGGAAACAAGGAGGCATAGCTATTTTAACATTTTAAAAAAGAGAGAAACTACTGGCTAAAATGAATCAGAGGAGAAAAAGAAGACACTTTATACTATCATGGGAAAAATTAATCTCCCCTCTCCGCTCCCCTCCCCTCCTCTCCTTTTATCTCCTCTCCTCCTCTCTCTCTCTCTCTTTCTCTCTTTCAAATAAATGAAGTTATTTTTTCAAAAAAATGTGATTATAAAGGGGGTATGAAAGAGAGGGACAAAGGAAAATGAGAGGAGATTATGATCAGAATTCATTATGTACATGTATGAAAATGAACACTAACAATAAAAAGATGAAAAAAACAAACAGAAAAGCAATTAAAAATAGTGCATGTATTCACATCACAAATGCATGGCACCAGTGCAAACACAGTACAATACTCCATGTATTTTCATTTTTACCAAGACAAATAGGATTATATGATGAACGTGGTTGTACAAACCTTTAATCCCATAATTTGGGAAGCAGAAGGAGGAGGATTATATTGAGTTTGAGGCTAGCCTATGTGACATGCTGAGACCCTATCCCCAAAACAAAGCAAAGCAAACATTGTATATATATATATATATATATATATATATATATATATATGCATACATATATATGTATATATATGTATGCATATGTATATAGTGCACACACACACACACACACACACATATATATATATATATATATATATATATATGAAAGGCACTTCACCTTGAATTTCCACATCAGATGTTGTATTCAGATGGTACCAGTGTTAGTCTTCCCTATAAGAGAAAAATGAAAGGCCTGTCATAACTAAGTAAAACTTTGAAATGATAACAAGGAATCTGTGTAAACTAGAGTCAACGAAATTGGGAATTAATAAGAAGTCTTTACAAACAAAACCAATTGTAGTTAGTCACATGTTACTGGGATGAATCTCCAAACCAGGCACAATTTGGGGGAGGAAATATTTATTGAAACTAACAGGTCCAGGGGAAGTTAAGGAAAAAGTCTGGCTCCCTTTTAAAGAAGCAAGCAGAGAGAGAGAACCCACCACCAGCACCTCAAGCAAGCAAGCACACTGTAACACTATAATTCACAAAAATGCAGAACTGCTAGACTGGTCAGGCTCTTCTTTTGCATATCTATCCCTAGTATTTTGCATCCAAATTAGAAAGGGCCAGTCCCCAGGAGGCTAGGCCATAGTGACATTTCCTCCAGACAGAAGCCTGGAGACAATTAACAATTTAATAAACACAATTATAATAAATTCTATTGGGGGATATTATTCAAACTACTACACCAGTGAAGTGCATGGACATTCACTGGCTGATGTCAATTTGTACAACCTGTCTTTACAACATCTCAGCACTAAAATGTACTCTAAAGAAGGTAGGTGTAGCCAAAAGTGGTTTCTTCCCAGGAAATCAAGAATGGCAATGATTCATGGTCACTGAAGAAACCTGAAGTGACATACCAACTCATTCACACATACAGACCGCATTCCATCTTTGGACTTGCTTGTCTTAGAAACCCCTCCTAGGTGACATAAATGCAGCTAAAAAGAACTCACACAAGAAGGTTCTGTGTTTCTATTTCATCTCATTTTGGGTTACTATCAAGAAGCTAACATTGTTACACTGTTTCGATTTAAATGGAGGAAAACGTTTATAGCAATTTCAATGGGGGAGATCAAACAGATTAATCAAAAAGGAGAACTTTTTATCTGCCATCTAAGAATTTCTACTTCCTGAAGTTCTATGCATATTATAGTAAAATAGGAAATACCACCTGTCCACATGGAAAGTGGGTCATTTTACAAAGGTAAGTGGGAAATTTGGTGAATCCACGTGGACAACTTTCTAACTGAAATTTGTTGCTGTATTCTTCAAGAAAGCCTTTTTTTTAAAAAGGAATTTCCATTTTTTAGTTTTTCAAAATGGGAAATCATCTAAGTTCTTGGCATGAATGAATCCAAATAATTCCAAGAAAGTGTGGATTCCATAATCAATCTCTAACTGAGCAGTGAAGAACTTCCAAGTAAAGAATATTTTTTTTCAATGAATGTTTTAAAGACTCACTTAGCCTATAAAAACTTCCAAGTTTCCTGGATCCAAGGAATCTTCCTACATTAAGTACCAGTATGTTTGGTGACATTACAAATTTAGTGGCAGAAAAAAAAAAGAGAAACAGATTGCACACTTTTGTGTGTGTAGCATGATACTGAATGTATGAAAGAAGTCACAAGGGAAGCATAAGGACACTTTTCCTGAAAGGAGGATTCTTGGTAATTTTACATTTTTCCTCTGTGATGTCTGTTTTATAAGGCACGTGAAGTCATTGTTAGGATATGCAACTGAACTGAGGAGAGTTTCTATGAGAAAAATGTTTGGCATCCCTGTTCTGTGCCAGGCCCTGGAAAGGACTGGTTGCAATGAGCTTATAAGGTAGGGGTTCTCTGAGCTGATGCTGTCAGAGTATGTTTGTCACTGGGAAATGAGAAGGCGGTGCAAAGACTGACATTTACCCCAGAACTTGAAAAAGAAATTCTAAAATCATGTGGAAACAAAGTACTCTGAGTAGCTAAAGCAATCCTAAACACAAACCGCACTGCTTGTAGGTATCACAACCCTGAATGAAAATTATACAACAGAGCTATAGTAACAAAAACAGCATGGAACTAAGCACAAAAACTGACCCATACACCAGTGGAATAAAGCAGAGAACCAAGAAATAAATTCACACAGCTATAGCCACCTAATCTTTGAAAAGGGTGTAAAAACCACACTTTGGAAACAGAAAGACTCTTCAACAAATGGTACTAGCAAAACTAGATGTCTACCCTACATGCAGATACAGAATGAAAACAAAGCCACATATCACAGCCTGCATAAAAATCAATTCAAAATGGACAAAATAAACACACAACCCAAAACTCTAAAACTGCCCAGGGAAAACACTTCAATATATATGCATAGGCATATACTTAGTGAAAAGACTCTAATTTAAGAAATAATTGTAAGAATTGGCAGATAGGATTGCATGTAATTACAAAGCTTCCAGACAGCAAAGAAAACTATCAGTGGAGTGAGGAGACAGTTTATAGAATAAAAGAAAAACTTTACCAAATATAACATCCAAAAAGAGATTAACATCTAGGATCTGGAAAGAACTCCAAAAAGTAAACAATCCCCCCCCAAAAAAAATCAATCCATAAGTGAGCCACTGAATCCCACAGTTTTAAAAAGAAGGAATATAGTCAGTAAATACAACCAAAAAGATTCAACATCCTTAGTCATCAGGAAAATTCTACTTGGGATTCCAACTCACCCAAGGACAAGACAAACAAACAAAAAAATGTCTGGTGAGAATGTAGAGAAAGAGATCCCTTTAGGCCCCTTTTTTCGTGGAAATATTAACTGTGTAATCACTATGGAATAATTATAGAGGTCTCACAAAACCTTTAAATAAAATGACCATATGATCCAGCACTCCTATGTATACTCAAAGATATCAAAGTCAGTATCACGCAGAAATATGTGTGTCAATGTTTATTGCTGTGCCATTCACATAGACAATGTATGAAACCAAACATGATGTCCATCACTAGACGAAGTGATAAAGAAAATGTGACATTATATGTATATATGATCTCACAACAGGGATTTCCAGGTTTAAGGAAAAATAAAATTTTGTCACTTACAGTAAAAGACATAGTGCTAGAGATTATGTTATGCAAACTAAGACAGATTCATAAAGACAAATATCACTTGTTTTCTATGTGAAATTATTATATTTAAATACCTACATATTATATTTAAATACATAAATAAATATTAAATATTTAAATACATGCATTATATGTATAAGGTTTGAGACTGCTCTAAAAGGAAGGGAAAAGTTTATTCAGAGAAACAACACAGAGCTGAGGGCTATCTCACCAGGGTGGAGAAAAGCCACCTGGAATGGGTAGATCTGGGATTAAAAGGGGAAGGGAAACTGAAGTCCAGGAATTTGCCACCTAGGCTCCCAGGTGGGGGGCCCAGGTGGTCACATAGCTCTCAGGATGGGGGAAGGCATGTCCCTCTGGCCAAACAGAGATACAGCAGGGTGGGATTTTACAAGGCTGGCTTTATCTCTAACTCCTGTTGGGGTCTGGTTTCAATGTTGACACTTCTCTTGAACTGGTTCCAGAATTCTCCTGAAGGTGACTCTGTTTTGGGGCCTGAGTTCCAAACTAACACAGACTTTTGTTATAGATGTGCGTGAAGTCTCTCAGTGACTAGTTCCTGCTGACAGTGGGGCAATTAATGTCCAGGGGAGGCTGGGATGTGGTGGCCTTTTCAGGATTGAGGTATGGAGTTGTGCTCAGCCGTGGCTGGTAAGACATTGAAGAGAGAAGATGGTAAAAGTTGATTGAAGTTTTGGTTAGTAAGCAGTGTACCTGATTCTGGACATATTTCAGAAAACACGGGGCCAATAGAAGTATCAAATTTGGGCTGGAGAGATGGCTCAGCGGTTAAGGCACTTGCTTCCAGTGCCCAAGGTTCCCGGGTTCAATTCCCCAGTACCCACATAAGCCAGACCCACAAGGTGGCCCTGGTGTATTCTCTCTCTCTCTCTCTCTCTCTCTCTCTCTCTCTCTCTCTCTCTCTCTCTCTCTCTGCTTGAAAATGAATAAATAAATTTAAAAAAAAAAGAAGTATCAAATTTAACCCTGTCAGAGATCCCATTAGTGGCAAGAGCCACGGCCATATAGACCCCAGGGTGCTCCAGGGGTTCAAAGAGGGGGATGTGTTTATCTGAAGTAACAACACTCCTGATTTAAAAAAAAAAAGACGAGTTATACCTTTGTCAGCTGTTAACAGATCCAAAGCTTACCGGTTCTGTAGGACAAGAGATGCTAGGGAAGTGAGCTATTCTTATAGCAACTGCATGGTCTTGAAGCCTTGGATCACTATGCTTAGCTCAGAGAGCTTTCTATAGGCGAGTAGGCTATGGCCTAATGCCCCTGCAGACAGTCTGCTAAGCTTACCACTACCATGATGGAGTTGTTTTCAAAGGTGTCTGCCCAGCATTAAGAAATATCTTCATGCCAGCAGCTAATATAGCTGGAAGGGGAGAGAGGAGTCGGAAGCCTGGAGAGAGTTTGATAAGCATGAAGTGTCTGAGGTGGAGGTAACATTAAATAATGGAACTGAAGTTATACCCCTAGAGTGGAAAAAAAGAGAGTGCCCTTAAATTCATTTGGAGCTGCTTGTGAGCTTGTTTGATATCTATGACATTTTGTAAGTGGGCATTTTAAGACTTTTCACATGTTGTCATCTAAGGAGATATCAGAGTGGACCCTCTAATGCATTTTTTGGGGGGTGGCCAGGGCCAAAAGTTGGCATCATAGTACCACTGCGTGTCTTTAGGGGCTATACATTTGGTCTTAGGACTTGTTTTAGTAACAAACCCTAAAGAGAGAGAGAGAGAGAGAGAGAGAGAGAGAGAGAGAGAGAGAGAGAGAGAGAGAGAGAGAGAGAGATTTGAAAGTAACTATATTATAGGACTATAGTTAATAGAGAAGGGCCAACATGTCTTAACCCTATATTTTGGTTATACATTTATTTCTGAGTGTTTAAGACCCAGTAGGCAGCCAAGATTTAAACAAGTATATGTCTTTTGGGGGTTCACTAATGTCTCTCTAAAGAAGATTTTTAAGGACCTGGGAAGAGCACTGTGGCTTCTCCAGCACAGTTAGGATGGGTTCAGGCCATGCGGTCCTTGGCTTTCCCTTTTCTAGGAAGCCTAGAGAACTGGTTTTGTCCTCAGTTGTGACTCTCCTGCCTCAGGCTATACACCCATTTTTGTTTCTGGGTTTTCATGTCCTCCCTGAACAGAGAGACAGTTGAGTCCCTAGAGGGTCAGTATGAAACATGTTAGAAGTGTCCCATCTCAAGTGGCCTCCTGACTTGTAAGCAGAGGCAAAAACATTTGCCTTTTTTGCTCCATGACTCCAATTGAATTTGGCTTCTACATAAATATTTAGGGCATTCAGAGGATAGATATATCCATCTATAACTGACTAGTAAGCATGCCTAGTTGAAGAATGGTATAACTTTTAAATTTACTTTGTCTAACATTTAAGTTTGCTTGTCTTGGGACAGTGCAGGCCATAACTGAAGTATGAAAGTAGACACATCTTACTTTTAAATATATAATAGCTATAAATACAGACAGAACACATTATTAGTCCTGAAAATACTATTTTTAGCAATAAATCTAAACAAATTGATCTAACCTGGAAGTCATCAGGAACAGACAAGTAAGACAGCATAAGTCTTGACATCTATGTTTGAAAACATACCAATTACTCAGGAGAGGTTGGAAACATAACCACAGGGGCTGAAATCATTTTTCTCAGATGAAGACCATATCTGAGCCTGAAGACGTACCTGAAGCAGGGAATATATCTCAAGACTTACTTCATTTAGAAGCAATAAATGTGAGATATCCAACATAAGACCATTGTTTAAATAAAATCCTGATGGAGACTATGTGATTACCCACAGTAGGATAGAATGGTGTCATTGTTGAACTAAAACAACTAAGTTCTAATATTTTGACAAATTATTTTGAAAAAGAAAACACTGTTGACAATTAATGTTGTTAACTTAATCTTGATAACAATTAATATGATATACAGTAGAAATCTTTCGTTCACCATCTCCCAAGTGCTGGGATTAAAGGTAGTCACAGCTGGCTCAAATCTCAGAGCATCAAAACAAATTAAAACATTTTAGTTCTTAACATGATGTAATGATTATATTTAAGGATGGCATTTAGCAAAAGACATTTTTTGTAAACCATTATAGAAACATAAAAGCAGGTTAAAGTATAGAGGACAGGAAGAAAACAGGGTCAAAGAGCCCTTTTTTCCCTCTGCAACAGCCTGGCTGGGATATCATTCTAGAGCATGGATTATGGCTTGAAAATTAGTCATAAGCAATGAACTTGAGACATCAGACTGAGAAAATGAGTAAAACCTTGATTAAAAGAGTAGTGTTCAAATAGAGTAGAACCTGGTCAAATTAAGAGTTTGGTTTTGTATATTTCATCACAATGCATTTGGGGAGAGAAAAACATAATTAGACAAGTGATGTTTTGTTTAATCTTGAAAGAGAAATATATAATCGACACATTGACAAACATAGCTAACTTAGATGAGAGCCTTAAAAAGTCAGTTCTTATGTCTCTTAAACCATGAAAAATTAGCATAATAAGTCATCTTTTATAGGATTAAGAGAAACTACCTAATTGGCTTCTTTTATTATCAATTAACAGAGAACAAGTAATCTAGCATCAAAAGAGTCAGACATTGTATTATTAGGGACATAGCAGAAGCATCCTTAACAGGAAAATCTAGAATTAAACATTTTAGCATAAATAGCTGTTATCAATATACTTAATGTATCTGGAAATGATTCTTTTTAGCAAGGGGAGTAAATGGGAAGGAAGAGGCCAGCCTGAAAGAGGCCAGAGGTAATGGGCTGGAGCCCCTTGAGGTGGTTGAGTGAAATTAGGTAGTCCTAGGGTCTTTGAGTACAGGCAGGAAAAGGAAGAGGGGAGTCCCTGACCAGAGTGGGGGCAGACGTGAGAAGAATGACATGGGAGAGAGGGGAGAAGGGGCTGAAGACAGGTCAGGAGGGGAGGCTGAGGAGGAGCTGGTGAGACAGAGAGAGGTGAGTCCTCAGGGTGGAAAGCTGAAGGTGGGGAAGCTAGGGCTGAAAGCCCTGGATAGAAGAGTCCTGTGAGTGGAGCAGGAAGAGTAGAGGGAAAGACAAGCAGGGAGAGCCAAGGAAGTCTGAACAGAGAATACAAGAAAGACATCTCAGACCACATGTGTGTGGGATAGCTGAAGTTGAGCAAACTGGTGAAAATTTGAAAGTGAAGAGTGACATCTTTAGGGCAAATGGACCCATTGTCCAGCAAACAGTTTGGCCAAGCTGTCACACTGATGGTTCAGGACTTTCAGGCGCATGAGAAGGCAAACTGAAGGTGGAGGGGACAAGTTTGGAAGTTCCACTCCCCATGACAGGAGGGAGAAAAAAAGAGATGGACAGACTGAGAAAGAGTGAGAGAGAGTGAGAGAGTGTGTTGCTTGCTGGAAAGACAAGCCATGAGGTGCCCCTCAGGGTTTGTCAGACCAGACAGAGAGACCCACAGGTGTCTGGAGTGTTTCTGTCCTGACACCTGGGGTGAGCCCAGAACTCAGTGAGGGGTGCAGCCTGATGTGCTGGCTCAACTTCAGATGAGAGGCAGAAGCTGAGATCATGCTAGCACAAGAGGGACACTCTCCTCTCCTAGAGCCAGGAGAAGGTGAGGAAGACAGAAGAAATGAGGGAGAGGCCAAGAGAAGGAATTTGGCAGAGCGGAGGAATGAAGCCAAATCATGGTGAGTGGGAGAGCCAGTAGCAGACAGATGGTCCAAGGCTTTCAGAGGGCCAATGGCATCTTGGAGGTGGTCTGGTCAGAGAAGGGAGACCAGCCACCCAAGGGGGCAACCAGGGGCTCCCCTACCCAGGTTTGGTACCAGATGTAAGGTTTGAGACAACTCTAAAATGAAGGGAAAAGTTTATTCAGAGAAACAACACAGAGCTGAGGGCTATCTCACCAGGGTGGAGAAAAGCCACCTGGAATGGGTAGATCTGGGATTAAAAGGGGAAGTAAAACTGAAGTCCAGGAATTTGCCACCTAGGCTCCCAGGTGGGGGGCCCAGGTGGTCACATAGCTCTCAGGATGGGGGAAGGCATGTCCCTCTGGCCAAACAGAGATACAGCAGGGTGGGATTTTACAAGACTGGCTTAATCTCTAACTCCTGTAGGGGTCTGATTTTGAGGATGACACTTCTGAAGCTGCCACACTGGTTCAGGAAATCCCCTCAAGGAAAACTGAGGTCCTGTGGGTAGACTTCATTTTGGGGCTTGAGTTCCAACCTAACAATATGTATATATTTATTTAAATGTATGTAAATATGTGTGTATGTATGTAAATATATTTATATACATTAAAATATGTATATTAAATTATGCATATATTTATATATATATATTGCATAAAAGTAGAAGAAGGAGTGTGTCAGAAGAGTAGTTTAGAAAGAGGGAAATGACTCCCAGTGCATATTGCCCTAAGTCCCCAGTCCCAGTTAAGGGCTCCCCTCACTAAGTGGAATATTTGGCCTAATTTAAAAGCTATTGATTGTCTACCCCCAGGCCCAGGCTCCTCCATTGCACAAGTGCTCCTTTCTTGGTTTGCTGTTCTCGTCCAGTAGGAGGTGTGGTCAGCCTACTCATGGCAGCAGACTGTGTTTCATGCCCGTGGTCTCTGTTTGCTCCAGCTTCCCCTGGCAGCTTATGCAGTGCCTTCCAGCATTACACTACCACCTGGGAGCTGGTTACCATTCTGGACATGGAAGGGTCTCTCGATGATGATCAATGGCATTCTGTGGTTTCTTCAGCAACAGGGTTTTGCCTCAGGCCTGGGGTGGGCATTCAAGAGCTTTGACAGAATCCTGTCTTGTTTTTGGAACCTCAGGGGTTCCTTTAGGAAGGAACCAGTAAGTGAGACCAGGGGTTGGTCAGACTGATCAATTTTTCACAGGCTTAGACTCTCTCCCCTACTATTCATGGCCCCTGTTGCCAGAAGACGCCCACTACTTGCTCAATAGGTTACAGTATGCTTGTGAGGATTTAATGATTTTGAACCCATTTTGGTTTAGCCTCATGCTTAAGCCATTCCCCTACCCATCCCTTACCCCTCATTCATAACCTGTCACTTCTTTCTACTAGTCTGCTTAGAGTTTATGGTTAGCCTGGTTAAGAACCACATATGAGGGAGAATATGCAGTGTTTGGCTCTCTGTTCTTTTGAGAGATCGCTTAGTAGTATCTGCTCCAAGTCAGACCATTTTTCCCTAAATTGTTTATGTCATTTTTCCTTTCAGCTGAATAGAATTCCATGGTGTAAATATACCAGAGTTTTGTTATCCATTCCTCCATGGAAGGGCATTTTGGTTGATTCCAATTCTTGGCTATTATGGATTGAACTGCTATAAACATAGTTGCACAGATGTCTCTCTCCTGAGAAGTGACATCTTGTGGGTAGATGCCTAGTAGAGGGATAGCTGGGTCCATTGGTAGCTCTATGCCCATTCTGTTGATGAGTCTCCATAGTGCTTTCCAAAGTGGTTGAACAAGCTTGCAATCCCACCAGCATCCAGACTCTTGGGCCCCCAATGAGAGATGCACTATGCAAGCGATTGAAGGAGAGGCTACTAAAAATAGAATCTAGCTAATTCGGAAATGTGTATCTCAGTTAACCTATACTGATCTCACTCTCTGGTGGAGATTCTGTTTCTATCTTTCAGAATGCAGCGAGAGAGCTGTGGCTCATCCAACCCTACCAATGAACCACAGGCCGATAGCTGACATCCTGACAAGAGATGAGCCACCCCAGACATACTGTGGAGGATCCATATGGAACCCCGCAGAGAATGATGGGATGAACAAGTGACCCATAGTGACAGCCAATCAGTCAACATAGGACAAGCCAATGAGACAGACACCAATGATTTTTGACACAACCTAAAGCAGAAGTACAGAGACCCCTAAGATCTCAACAATAAAACAGCCTTAATACTCACCCACCATGACTCAGGGAACTGAATGGAAGAGGGGGCAGAAAGATTGTGAGAGCCATGGTGGGGGAGAATATCCAGAGCAAGCCCCCCCCCAGTAACAACATACTAGGTCCAGCAGACCCGGCTGACTCCTAGGCTATCCATGGTCCCCTGCCCCAAGGACTGATCCAGACTACCCAAGGAGGAGGATATCCAGCTGATTGGGGATGGGGAGGAGGGGCATTGGGGAACTGGGGATAACAACTCATTGTTTGCCCATTAAATAATGTAACTCATTATGGACAATAAAAAAAAAAAAAAACACTTGTTTTAGTAAGTAACCAGAAAATCCATTATAGTATTTGCTTTCATGTTTATTTGATTATCAATAAACCTCTAAAATATAATAAAAAAAAAGAAGGAAATGAAAGAGAGGAATGAAGGCCCCAGTGGATTAGGGATAGGGAGGAGGAAAATGGGGTACCACCACAAGACTTGCTTTTACAATGTATCTAATTATTAACAATAAATAAATTAAATAAAAGAAAAATAAATGTGTTTTCTCTTGTATGCAGAAACTAAAGATACAGATGTACATAGGCATAAGCATATTATATGTGAGTGTGGACAAGAAAGTAGAAGAAAAACTATTGGATGAAGATAATCAGCAGGAGGAGGGGAGAAATGTAAGATGGTGAAAGGCCAGAATATAAGCAGAGAACAATGATGTATGTGTATGAGAATATAAATGAATAAATAAATAAATAATCAGTGGCCAATCAGTGCATTGATCAGCCCATAAAACACAAGATTGTGTTCTCCTATGTACTGGGAGTCTTGGGTAGGTCCCAGGTGTGACACTTCCTTCCTAGAGAAGGATTATCTTCTGTCACATCGCTATGTGACAGCAAGCAGAGTAGCAGCAACATGGAGGTTAGGCTTGATCTTGGGAGTCCATAGATTCCTGTGGAACTTTACTACATAGGCAAGATGGATTGAGTCACTGGTCTAATGATTGAACTCCATCTCTAGCCCCCTTTCTTTCCAGATGTCCAGTAGATCAAAGCTAATTTTCTAAATTTGCAGGTGGTTTTTCTGGCATGATTAGCCCCTTTCAGAGTCATTTAACCAAAAATCAAATGTCTAGGGGCACCATGAGTCACCTTGCGTGAGGTCTCAGAGATCCATAAGCAGAAGAGAAACATTCCTGACAAGGCTTAGAACTCCCCTCCACCCTTACATTTTCATATGTACTTTGGTTTTTAGTTTTCTGTGAAGCTTTCATAAGGATTGCCATAGTGTCTCCATCAATTTATACTCCCACTAATAGCAAATAAGAGATTTTCTTTGCCCAAATCCTTACCAGAATGTCAACATTTTTTTTCCTTGATGTTAGCCATTTAGTCTGAGGAGAGAAGAAATCTCATTTTGCCATACAGAAAAACTCAAATCATGACATGCAGGAAAACAGATGGAACTGGAAGTTTGTATCTTTTTGTTTTTGCATTCAATGTCTTTTACGTTTTTTATATCTTAATTATGAGTAAGTGTATACATTGTATGATCAAATCTTGTTAATCTGTCCCCGTTTCCCTCCTTTCTGTCCCCTACTCACTGGAGTCCTTCCTCAATTTGCATACTGGATCTGTCCAGAGGTTAGGGGGATATAAACTGCTCCAGAGATAGCCAGTTTTTCTTTCTATTGGAAGTTTGTATCTTAAGCAATGTATCCCAGACTCAAAAGACAAACAACACCTGATTTCTCTCATACACAGGTCCAATATTTTAATATTAAATATGTATGTAGATGTGGGGGTATAACTCATGGAAACAGAATGAGGACCAGGACAGTGGAGTGAAAGAGAGGGATGAGAGGGGGGATAAACAAACATGGAAGCAGAAGGGGGGCAAGTCAGGGGAAGAAGAGGACCTGCTGGCCTGGGTGGGGCAGATGAGTGGGGGAGGGGTGGAAGGTCAGTAAAAATCAACTATGTATAAATATGTCATAATGAAACCTATTATTTTCTATACTAATTTAAAAAACCTAAAATAAAATGCAACCAGAATATTTGACTCAACAAAGACAAATGCTTCAATTTTTAATTTTTTTTTTCTATCTGCCCTCAAAAATCAGTTCAATGTAGAATTCTTGATTTCGGCTCTGTTTTGTCATTTTATGTTAGCATAAACTAGAGGTAAAGACTTGTTTATAATGACCCTCTCTATGTATTCTGTACACATGGATTCTTTTTATAAATATTCTAAATTAATGAATCTTTCTTCAAAAGTTTCTGACCTGGGTCTCAACATCAACCACTGCAATTTCATCTAAGCAAACAATTTTCTGATGCAAAATATCAGGATTTTTTTTTTTTTTTGCTGTTGTTTGATTTAAATTAGCCTGATTTTTTTTCTTTTTAAATTAGCCTGTTTTTATTAGTGGTATTATTTACTTAATTTATGGCTATGACCAAGTAAATACCTGACATGAAACAGCTTAGAGAAGGAGGGAAGGAAAGGGTTAATTTTGACTTCCATTTCAAGGCATACTGTCCATCATGGCTGGGAAGGCAGACATGACAGCAGGAGAGAGGCCACCTGGACACATTGCATCCACAGTGAAGAAACAGAGACAAAAGAGGAAATGACACCAGTTATAAAACTTCAAGGTCCATTCCCAGTGACCCATTTCCTCCAGAAAGGCTCCACTTCCTAAAGGTTCCACAACCTTTCAAAACAGTTCCTCAGGGTTCAAACACATGAGCCTATAGGAGACGTTTTACATCCAAACCAGGCTAGTGAGACTCGGTTCTTACCTTATAACTTATTTTCCTTATTGTTTTTAATTTCAAAAAATATTTTGGGGCTGGAGAGATGGCTCAGAGGTTAGGGCATTTGCCTGCAAAGCCTAAGTACTGAGGTTCAATTTCCCAGTACACAGGTAGAGTCGCATGCACAAAGAGGCACATGTATCTAGTTTCTTTGCAGTGTATGGCACACTCATTCTCTCTCTCTCTCTCTCTCTCTCTCTCTCTCTCTCTCTCTCTCTCTCTCTGTCTTTCTCTCTCTCCTCTCTCTCTTTCTCTCTCCTTGAAATTTAAATAAATAAAATATTTTTAAAGAAAAAAAAATTTATTCAGTTTCAAATCTTCAATTACAAGGTGGGAATTCTCATTCTTCCATTTGCTGTATTTATTGTTTCTTCCTAATATGGTGCTTTCCCTTATGTTCTATAACATTTTGTTAGAGCTCATCTTTGGTGGGGCTAACAGTTCTTGTGAGAATTCCATTTTCTTCTGGAAATGTAATATAAAAGGATCTATCCAACAGAGCCTCGGGAATTTTTTGTTTCCTTATTAATCTCTCATATGAATTCCCCTGGTCACAATAGTAAATTTAGATTCCTACTCTCAGCACCAATTTAAGTTTTTATCTTTTAATAAAGACAAACCTGCTGCTTCTCAAGTCTTGCATAGAGAAGTTCTTCATTTCTCAGAGGCATGTAAGGTCTCGGGTCTCAGGGCTCCTGGTGAGCACAGAGAAGCCACATTCCAGCTTCTTGTTCCTGCAGGGAAAGCGTGTCTTTGTCCTGGAACTTCCCCCCTATCCTGGATCTTGCGCTTCCACGCCACTTCCACACCAGATAGGGATGCTCATGATGTTGGATTTCCCCATTCCTAATGAAGGAAGAACAGGAAAAAGATAACTTCCTTACAAGCCATCAGCCAGGGACAAAGGAAAACATGGATGCCATCTTGCCTGCCCTGGCAAGACTACAACCTGCATCTGATCCAAGTCTCATCCAGATAGCTGCCAGCAACAATTCCTCACCAACAATGCTTCCAGCTTTTTCCTCAGCCTAGCACACCTGTAAGCTGGCCTCTCCTGAGTTTACCTTTAAAGTCCATCAACCAATCAGGTTGCTCCCTTACATGCCTAAGTCTGATGACAAGGCTCATCCTACCTGGATATTAATCCATATGGGCCTGGCATTTGGGTAACCCTTTTTGATTCCTTTTCATTCTGCTGGCCCCTGAATCTCCTGGTTCTTGCTTTAGTAAACCCTGGGAAGCGGGGAAGAATTTCTCTTTGCCTGTGTGCCCGCCTGAGTTGTTTCTGGAGGTTTTCCTGTTTTGTTGCATGTGACATGTTTCTTTAATCTCTGAGTCCTTCACTGTCCCATGTCTCCATCTTTTCTGATCCCCTATGTGGGTGTAAGGTGAAAGGAATCTTTTGGCTTGGGCTTTCATGTTTTGTTCTCTGTGTGTGTGTGTGTGTGGGATCTCTGGAGGTGTTTTCCTGAGAGATTTCTCTGGGAAGGAGATTCTCTCCATCCCTAAATCTAGCTTGGCCAGGGGAGTATTCCTTTTTGATTTGAGTCTTTCAGCTAGCCTTCTCCCTGGATCCTAGTTCTCCCTAAAGTAAACCTCATAATTCATAATTTACCCTTCTTGGAGTCCCTTTTTTTCAATTCTTTACTATTAGGATAAGAATCTAAAAGTTAGGGTCCACAAGCCTGGGATCACCTGCATAGATATAGAATTTAATCCCTCCCTGGACCCAACATCCTGCATCTTTGTCATATAAAAAAGTTCTCTTCCAGTTTTCAATCAGGGCACATCGCATTGAGGTTTAGTGTGGAAATATTCAATAATATAAATGGTTAACTTTGACATCTACCAGTTGTAAGAGTTAGAGAGCTCTCTCCCTCCTCCCATCTGGCCATGCTCAGACTAGGTGTGAGACTCTGAGACCACTCTTGTTATGGTAAATGTGGGAACCTATAGGCAGAGCAGAGGGAAATGCCACCCCATTCAACCCCTCCCTCAAAACATCACCCAAGAATCTTCCCTGGCTGGAAAATTTTCCACCTTTTCCCATGAAAAAACTCTCTCTGTTTCTCCCTCACTCCCCGGGCCCCCTTACTCTTTTGAGTTAGGTGTGTACCCTCTTCTATATCTCCCCCTTTTCTTTCTCTATTTTCATTTCTCTCTCTTCCACTCTCTCCTTTGCATCTCTCCTTCCCCCCCCCCCATTAAAACTTAAACTCAGGAAACCAGTTGTCTCAGTGGACTAGCTTTACACCAAATCTACCATATGTTTCCATGACCAGAAATTGATCCCTGGCTGCAGTAGTGAGATCATGGAATCTTTTTTTAAATTTTTTTTTTATTGTCCATAATGAGTTACATTATTTAGTGGGCAAACAATGAGTTGTTATCCCCAATTCCCTGATGCCCCCCTCCCCACCCCCAATCAGCTGGATATCCTCCTCCGTGGGCCGTCTGGATCAGTCCTTGTGGCAAGGGACCATAGATAGCCTAGTATTCAGCCCGGTTCTCCTGGCCCAAGTGTGTTGTTACTGAGGGGTGCCATGCCTCTGGACAGTCTCCCCCACCATGGCTCTCACAATCTTTCCGCCCCCTCTTCCGCTTAGTTCCCTGAGTCGTGATGGGTGAGTATTAAGGCTGCTTTAATGTTGTGAGCTTAGGGGTCTTTGTTCCTTGGTTACTGTCTCACTGGCTTATCCTGTGTTGATTGAATGGCTGTGGGTGTGGGTCCCTTGTTCTTCCTGTCGTTCTCTGAGTGGTTCCATATGGAGCCTCCACAATATGACTATGGTGGCTCATCTCTTGCTAGGATCTCAGCTATCTGTCTGTGGTCGGTTGGAAATCATGGAATCTTAATCACTACATTACCAGGGAGAGAGAAAGAAGGTGCCAGAGAGGGCCAGAAAGAGGTGTTTGTTTATTTGTTTTAAATAAGAGGAAAGCTGCCCTACCAGGGAGGGTTTTTGGATGATGTGCTGGGATCAGGGAGGTGGAACTTTCCTCTTCATACCCCAGAGGTATCCTCAATTCACATAAGAGGAGATGGTACCAGAAACTCAGGTGGGAGGAGAAAATGAACTCTGGGACTCTTACAAAAAAGGATTATGGTGTCCCAAAGGTGGACCAGTTAGGCTTCCAGAGTGATCCATGTACATTTCTCTCCTGAAAAAGATGTACTAGGGCTTAGAAATTTCTCACCTAGCTGAGGCTATTACAGTAAACAGGTTTGGCTGAGAGAGAGACAATCACCTCAGCCCTTGGAAGCTATCATATCAAGTGAGCCATCTCAAAACCAGGCTCAATAGTAGCTGTAAAGGGCATTAATCTCTGTTAATCCTGGGCTGGCAAAGTAGCTTAAGTGAACCTCACCAAGCCCAGATTAATTTGGGAACTCTTAGCTAGAACTGGGATCCAAGGCACATTCTTATGGAGACAAGAACATGGACTCCAAGTAGAAGCCCCCTCAAACCATGGCTAACAGAGAAGATACACCCATTAAAATCTCAAATTAACAATGTTTGTCCCAACCTCACTCTCCATTGGAGATTCTGTTTGTATTTTTCAGAAGGCAGCAAGAACAGTGGACAATCCAATTCCACCAACAAGGCATGGGAGGATGGCTAACTCCCAGGTTGGAGATGAACCACCCCTTACTCATCATCTAAGGCCCAAATGAAACCATAGAGGAAGTGGTAAGATGAGCAAGAGAGCTACCTCCACAGCAAGCCAGAAAACTTTTGAAAGCGCAATGGACAACAGACACTGAGGATACCCAAAATAGCCAAAGAGACTCTTAAGAAATCAACAGTAAAGACTTCCGGGGAAGATGGCTGACTAGCAGACACGCCATAAACCTCGGGGAAATTAGGACCAGGTTCTGCAGCAGGGAACCAGCTCGCGGGCATTAGCTGCGGCCAGGAGCCGAATTCCAGGCACCTCGGAGTACAGGATCTGCACGACTGGAAGCTGACCGTGTGGAAAAGAGCTCGCAGGAAGCAGTGAGTCCTCAGG
>PVHP010016040.1:0-36478 GCA_004024765.1 Zapus hudsonius | reverse complement strand
CATCCTGTCCTTTGAAGGAATGATCAGAGTCATAACTCACCGTCTTATATCAGCTTGGAATTAACTTGTACTTTCTAGCTTTTCCCCATTTTGTACAATCATATCTTTGATAAATTTTTATGGTTCTGCCACCTTAACCATGTCCTATAGATAGGAACAACTGTAATAGGTCAACAGTGTTGCTGTTGCAGTTACCTTCTCGTTGCTGGGACAAACATCTGACCAGAAGCAGCTTGTGGGAGGAAAGGTTATATTCCAGGCTTACAGAATCCAGGGTAAGTTTCATCACAGAGGAAGAAGCTGGTTCAATTTCATAGATCCATAGCACAGAGACAATAGCCAGCACCCACAAGTACCAATAGCCAGAGCTGAACTGGCTCTTTACACCTCAGGGCTAGACTAAAACATCTGCCCCTGGTGATGCCTCCTTCAGCAGGCTGCTGGAGGCTTACATAGCAAGCTTAAAAATATCTCAAGCTGCTGGGCATGGAGGCGCACACCTTTAATCCCAGCACTCTGGAGGCAGAGCTAGGAGGATCTTCATGAGTTTGAAGCCAGACTGAGACTACATAATGAATGCCAGGTCAGCCTGGGCCAGAGTGAGACCCTACCTTGGAAAACAAACAAACAACTCAAGCTATGGGAGACTTACATTCACATTTAAACCACCACAGTTGTGCATATAAACTACAGTTAACCCTTTCTCTGATCTAGACTTGGAACAAAATAAGGGTGTTCTTTTCGTTCTTGCTTTACAGGCTACAAAATATCTTTTTTTTCCTATTTATTTAAGAAGAATTTTTTTTATTTTTAAAAAAGTTTATACTCATATCCCCTCTCCCCACCCCCATGCCACTGGGACCTCTCTGTAGGGCTATTGGGATTCATTGTGGGGTCATGAAGTCCTCCATCAGTCTGTGTGGGGGGAGGGGAGGACCCTGTCTCAGGCTAATCCCACCTACCCTGATGCTCTTATCTTTATTTTCTTTTTCTTTTTTATCATGTATAATGAGTTACATTTAATGGGCAAACAATGCATTGTTATCCTCAGTTTCCCAATGCCCCTCTTCCCCATCCCCAATCAGCTGGATATCCTCCTCTATGGGCAGTCTGGATCAGTCCTTGGGGCTGGGGACCATGGATAGCCTAGGAGTCAGCCCGGTTCTGCCGGCCCTAGTATGTTGTTACTGAGGGAGGCGTGTCTCTGGATATTCTCCCCCATCAAGGCTCTCACAATCTTTCTGCCCCCTCTTCTGCTCAGTTCGTGGTGGATGAGTGTTAAGGCTGCTTTATTGTTGAGAATTTAGGGACCTCTGTACTTCTGCTTTAGGTTGTGTTGAAAATCATTGGTGTCTGTCTCACTGGCTTATCCTGTGTTGACTGATTGGCTGTTGCTATGGGTCACTTGTTCATCCCATCATTCTCTGCAGGGTTCCATATGGATCCTCCACAGTAGGGCTGGGTTGGCTCATCTCTTGCCAGGATGTCAGTTATCGGTATGTGGCTCCTTGGTAGGGTTGGATGAGCCAAAGCTCTCTCACTGCATTCTGAAGAATACAAACAGAATCTCCATAGGAGAATGAGATCAGTATAGGTTAACTGAGATATATATTTCTGAATTAGCTAGATTCTATTTTTAGTTAGGCTATAGAATATCTTATTCTAGGTTTCTAGGCTGTAAAATAACTTTAGCAACCCTGGTAGAGCATAGCTTTTGGCTGAAGGAACTCTATGCCAGCTCCTGTTAGGAAGACACCCTCCCTCAATGGCTTGAGGATGCTCTGAGGGCTCTTTTCAGGACCAGTGTCTAGAAGTCCTGAGAACTGGACATAAAGACCTTAGAGGGAATTCCTGACTTCAGTTCCCTGTCAGGGAAGCCAAGTGCCTCTGTGATATTTTTCGTCAAGGCCAGAGGTGATAGAACTAATCTCATGAGGGCTTTATTGGACTTGTGACCACACGAAGGGTGGCTGCTGGGCCCAGATTACAAAGTGTGGCACCAGGGTTAGGGGGGTCCACTTATGTCACTTCTGCAGAGCACCTAAGGCTGTGTTTGTCCCCCAAGAATGGAGAGCTTGAGGATCACAGGAGATCACATATGAGACATGTGGTTTCTGGTATGTCACATAGAAAGCAGCTGCAGGGGCACCAGAGAACTCATTTAATGAGCAACTAACCAGGGTGAGTGGAGCGGGCATGGGAAAGAGTAACAGATGGGTGCTGGACATCCATAGTTCTCCATCCTTGTGGCCACATGGAGACACACTCATTGCCTTCCAACAATCTCTGGTGGTATAAATACAAGCATCTAGGAGACCCAGAGGCTTTGTAATTATGGTCTCCATTTAGATGTGACCCTGTGGTCCCCGAAGCCAGGTGACCTTAAGGGATAATTGGCCTGGAGTCCTTGCAATGCAATTATCCTAAACAAGCGACCTCTAAAAAGCCTCTGAAAAGGCTCACTTTTCATTCCAAACACAATGCATCTGGTTCCTTTATTGTAATTTAAAAATTTTGTTTTTGAAAAAAATATGATTTCTATAACTTCAATACTTTAAAAAATACAATTTATAACCCTGTGGAATTGAATCAATATGGAATGAAAGGAACTCAAAATGCACTTGCACTGCCCTGGGGAGGTGCATAAAGCTAGAATTTATACTGTCCCCTTTCTTCCAATGCTCCGGACCACCCACTGTACTTCTTTATTTCCGGGGGCTCAACTTACAAAGAGAAGTTTGGCAGTTTATTTCTTGACCTTGTCATAATGCCTCACTTCCTTGAGTTAAGTGCTATATGTTTCCTGTGTTTAATCCACTCCTGCTTAATCTTTGCTACCCAATGAAGTAGAAGATAGAATGCATTCCATTTTATAGAAGAGGAAACTGAGGCCTAAAGACAAACAACACAGCAAGTAAGCCTCAAGTGGGACTCTAAGCCTTCCTGTAATCACCATCTCTGCTGCTCCCCCCAGCCCTTCCTTTAGTGAATGCCTGACTCATTCCATCCTCAGGTTCTAACGCTAGGGACACCATCGGTTCTCAGTGAGTTCTGTTACGTGGTTAGTTGATGGCTTACTGAAATGAGTAACCAGCTCTTTCTAAGCATCACCATCCGAACTCCTAGGGACACACCTCCAGCAATTCCAATGACCAATCAGGACCAGTCAGAGCCTATAGGAGCGTCCAGTGCCTGCCTGCTGGCTACCTGCAGAGTACCCACCTGGTCTCTTCTGCAATCATTTCATATGTTTTTGTCAAAGCTAGAGCAGTTGAAGTCCACAGCAGGCTCCTTTCCCCAGCAGTCCCAGCCTCCCTCATATTCTGACAGGCAATTTGATTGATGTCCTGGCTTTCATGTTGGCTCAGTGTGGAGTAAAAGTAGCAAGGCGTTTGAAAGCAAGTTAAAGTCTGCAATTGCTTTCACTGATCATGGGCGAACCATTGGAACTGACTCTTAATTAAAATTTCCCAGGCTGCCCAAGGAAGTAGAGGGCTGAAGGAGCCTGGTTTAGGGTACTTTGGGTCCTGACTCCAGCTGTCTGGGGTGGCTCCTGAGACATCCTACTTTCAGCCTCCTGCAGTTTGGAAGTTAAAAGCACCAACTCCCTTTCCATCAAGCTCTCCTGTGCTGGAAATCCAGTTTCCCTATCCCTGATGGCTTAACTGTATTTCTGTCTCCATTGCTTTTATTGGTATTTCATTAACAAGCATAAAATCCTTCAGAATGATGCTTTTGTGCTTTGGAAAAACTCATCCAGATCCTTCTGGGATTCCAGTATACTTTCTCCTCTCTAAATTTATTGTTGCTTCCCAATTTCTTTGTCTCCCTGTGAGTACAGACGAGCCGAGTTGCTGAACTGTGTTTCAGCCCATGTTTAGTCTGGAGTACCTCATATGTTTCTCCATGCCCTCTTAGTTCTTTCTTCGTCACACTCCCAAATGTCTGATGAGATCATTCATGGTGTGTTCTCCCCATTACTCATATACTTCCTCAAGGTCTTTTTCAAAAGGCTTTAAAAATCAGGTATTCCATGGTAGATTAGTAGTAGTATTGAGGCTAAATAAATGTGATTGGATGGGTAGACAGAACAGACCAGACAGAAAGATGGCAATCTAGCAAGGCCAAAGAAATCTCATGGTGAAGTCTCACTATGTACCTCAGACTTGCCTGGAACCCTTGATCTTCCTGCTTAAACCACCTGACTTGGGAGGACTGGCACGCTGCATCACGTCCATCTATTCTCTGAAAATTTGAGTAAATAAGTGATAACTTGGACCTCCCCCCTCAAAAAAAGATAGAAGAAATACTTTCGTTTCCAAGGAATCAAAATAAATAAATACACAAATAAATAAAGTTACATGTGGATCGTGATTACCTCCCCCTCCAAACCAGGGCCCATTTAATTCCTTACATCCTAGCAAAGGGTGGCCAAGGAAGTTGGTACTTGGTGCCAACCCAAATCAATGGCCCTGCTCAGGGTAGAAGAAGTGAGAGGAAAAGGGAGACGTCATCAAATATCCTGACCTGCCAGTTCCAACAAGGCCTGGCACTTAGCACAGTGTCTAGGTGGGCTGTCTGTCATGGATGCCTTGCATCTCCTTTCTCTCCACTTGTCTTTGACCCTCCTCTTCCTCGACTTCACTGGGTGCCAGCGGAAAGGAAGGGGAGGGGAGCTCTGTAGCCACTGGCATCCCACCAGACCATCATCATTCCTGCAGTCGGCCCTGGTGGCTGGTGCTGCAAGAATGTCCACGAAGCTCCTTCCTTCCTCCCTCGTCCTGGATCTTGAGTCATAGTTTTCTGGGGCAGAGAGCTTGGAGCAGTCTCCTGGGGCATCACTGGCCTGGGTGCAGAGCCTTAGCTGGCCCTTGCAGATGGAATGCATTCACATTGTCACTGCAGGAATTCGTGCTTCACCCTGACCATCTGATAGCTGGGCTGCCCTTTATATTTTCTCATTTAATTATATAATTCCTACGTGAATATAGTTTGACTATAAAACTTAAAATCGAAGTGTCAAAATAAAATTGAAGTTTGCTTGACCATATGTTCTCCCCATCCCTTCATTCCTAAAGGTCACTGGTTTTTCTCACTCATTTAGGTTCCAATATGAACATAAGCAAAATAGTTTGTTTTTATTTAAAAAATGTAAATATAAATACTATGTAGTATTCAACAAATTATCTTCAGTTCACTATTTCATGTCTTGTATCTATTTTATATAATACATAAATTATTCAAGATTACATATTATAAGCATATAATATAGAGAAATAGTATATCCTTCTTGTATAAACGTTCCATACATATAGGCTCATCTTTCCTTTCAGCTGCATGTAGAATGGCCATGGATAGTGGAGCGCATGTAATAGTTTAAAACTTCCTCTATTTATAGAAATTTAGACTGCTTACCATGCTCTGCCACTAGAGACAACATAACCACAAAGATCCAGTGCCTGAGAGAATGTTTCTTTCAAACAGATAGCATAGGTAGGTGTTGAGTTTTTATGCACACCGGCAGCCTGTTCTTTTAAGATTAAAAGCTGTTTACATTCCACCAGTCAGTACTTGAGTACCATTTACTCTGTCCTAAATAATCCTCATCATCTCATACTTGGTGGCTGGAGAGATGGCTCAGTGAGTAAGAATGCTCACTATGCAAGCATGAGGACCCGTTTCATTCCCGGCACCCATGCAAAAGGCTGGGTGTGGCTGTATTGTAGCAAAATGAGCGTGAGCTCACTGCCCCTCTCCCCCGTATTCACTGTTACATCCTACTGACCTTTGTCTGCCAGATGGCCAATCTCATGTTTGAGGTGAGAAACTATCAGGACTCTGAAGTTCTGTGAGATAAGCAAGTTAGGAGAGATAGGCTGGAGAATACCTGGGGAGAGTATCTGAATTTCCTGAAACCTATTAAAATGTGTGAGTTGCTAGGTGCTTGTAATTTACACGCCTAAATGTCACATACACATGTCTGTATACTACTATAAAAAGCTCTTTGTAACTGGGGTTCGGGGCCAAAAGAGTTCTCTAAGTTTGGACCCTGAACTCCCTTCTCCTCTTGCTGCAAAGGCTCTGTCTGTTTATTATGGGCTATTTCTACAACAGCTGTGCTTGCCTGAAACCCCAGTACTGAGGGAGTGAGGGGGGCAGAGAGGGGAGGATTGTGGGGCTCAGTGGTCAGGGAAATAAGGTGGAAAAGCAATGGAGGTCATGCAATGTCTTCCTCTGGTATCTATGTGTGTACACACATTTCCATACACACATTCATATACTACACACACACACACACACACACACACACACACACACACACACACACACACACTCTATGTTATCCACAGAGAGTTGGATCCACAGGCAGAAGAGCTTGTAAAGAGCAGTTTTGTAAACAACTAGTATGGGCGATTTCAATGTCAACAACCTCTTTCGGCTGTGGCTTCGGCTCACCAATGAAGACAGCCATCGGGCAGTTACTGCGGAGCTGCTGGAAGAGTGGGCTTATGTAGGGGAGGGTCACATGCACACTAAGACCATTTGGGGTGTGTGGAGAACTATTAGTTGCAGACAAGGACGAACAGTGGAGGTTGTCAGCAGGATGTCACTGCAGACTCAGTGGGACTTTCGTGCACTTTCCCTAATATTTTGATAAGCATTTTCACGGACGGTTATAAAAGACCTAGTGTAACAATGATGGTGATGATAACACAAGCGGTTCAGTGACGCTTAACACCACATTGATTGTAACATGAGTCATTAGTTTATGAGCTACTGATAAAAAATATTGCCAATTATAAGTGTAAGATGCTATTGATCCTAAGAACATCCTGGTTTAATAGATGTAAAAAGCACAAATAAGAAGTCTTGGATTCTACAAAATATGCTGATCATTTAAAATATAGTAATAATCCACAATTTTCACCAAGTATTATGTATAAGACCTAAGCTCTTCAACATTGTCTTAATTTCAACGGCATGTTTATTGCATGAGCGTGTGGTATATGCACCTGTGAGTGCAGAAGTATTGTCCCCTGTGCACATTCATGTGGAGGCCAGAGTAGAACACCCGGTGTCCACCTCGATTGCTTTTCTGCCATATTCCCCATAGATAGAGTCTCCTGTGGAATCAGGAGCTCACTGTTTTTCAGTTAGACTGACTGATCAATGAGTGATCAGAACTCATGATACTTTGCATGTGCAGTCACACCTAGCTTTTGATGTTTGTTTATTTATTCATTTATTTATTTATAAGCAGGGAAAGAGAGAGAGACAATGGGCACATCAGGACCTCTTGCCACTGCAAACAAACTCCAGATGCATGTGTCATTTTGTGCATCTGGCTTTATGTGGGTCCTGGGGAATTGAACTTGAGCTACCAGGCTTTGCAAGCAAACACCTTATCCACTGAGCCATCTCTCCAGCCCCACATGTCCAGGCTTTCACATAAGTGCTGGGGATTGAACTTGGGTCTTCATGCTTGCAATGCAAGCACTTTACCCCTGATCCATCTCCCCAGCTCCCTACCTGACTATTTTTGACCTCTCTGTATTAAGTCACTGAATTCAGAGTTAGGCAGACAAGTAATCTGCCTTTACAAGCCCCCAGCACACCACTGGAGATAAGGATGAAAACAGGGGAGTTTTGAGCACGTTAAAGTATCTTCTAGAGTCAGCTGGATGCTAGTACTCTAGAGAAATCCTATTCTGATTATCATTTCATAGATGCTTAGGTAACAATTTGCTCAGGACTATGTGGCTAGTGAGGGCCTGAACACCATCTCTTAACAAAATCCACACTAATCGAGGCATAATGGATACTGTGGGAAATGACCCACTGTAATGAGCAGTCAAGTTCAGCTGACCTCTACTCTCACCATGTTGACTTGAATCTCCCTTGAGGATAACAGACAAAACTATTTCCACCTCTTACCTGCTGTCTTTCCTACATGATATAATTATTCTTTTTACTTCAACACAGCAAATATTTATTCAGCACTTACAGTAAACTAAGCATTGTCTGAGGCACCATCGACTTGTCTCCCCAAGTGCATGGGAAGGAAAGCACCCACCTTCAACTTCCCATAAAACATAGGACCTGTCAAAAGTTATGAAATTTACCTGTGAGAATATATATGAAAAAATACGAAACATAAATCAGGATTCTGTTTGGGTTGAGATGGAATAATAGATCATTTTTATTCAAGAAAGAAAAACCTACTGCCATAGACTCTTCCCCTTCCCCTCAAACATTTTAATTAAACTCTCCAGTAGAAGTTAGATAAAGGCTAGAGACATCTCTGATTTTTCTCATTATCTATCTCCTTGAGACTAGCATGTGATTAGATTGATTGGATTTTTCGAGCCCAGGGAAGCATTGTGAAGTTTGCAGTGTCCCTGAAAAGATGTCATCATTCATGGAATGAACAGCCCAAATGTGGAGCACTTTAGAGAATCCAAACTTTTCAAGTTCACTGTTGTGGGATGGAAATTACAACAGCAGTGCATCTGCTTGCTGCTTTTTGGATTCAGCACTCTCCTTCCAAGGAGTGGATTATATCCAGATGGGGTCTGTCACTGGCTAGAGCAACAGCATGCAACATGTTTAATTTATTTCTTTACAGCCATGCTCTGTGTCCTTTTGCTTTGCCCGATTATTCCCCACATAGCCCACAGGCAGGTGTCAGGTTCCTGGTAGCCGGATCCTCTTGTAAGAACACCACCAGCACACCAGGGCATGACTGCCTGGGTGGCTGCCAGATGGGGAACTCTTGAATAGAAATATTCACATGCTGAAATGGTGCCAAGTAGCAGGCAGCCTTGCAAAAACAGCATGGCTTTGGAGACACAGTGCTCTTGATGCTTGAGACATGGTGGTATTTGTGGAACCCCAGCTGTTGCAGATGGTGGCATTAACTTGCACGGCTTTGGTGACAGTCATCAGAACTTGGGATCATTGGATCTTATTATCGATTGCTTTTGTCTCTACTATTCTCTGCTGGTAAACCATGGTCTTAGGCCTCAGCTGCAGCTGTATATTTCTAAAGACAGACCTTTCCAGTTCTACCAGCAGGAATGTATTAACACACATGGCCATGTAGTTCACCTCCAAACTGGATATTCAACTTTCGTTGGGAGCTGTCCTAGGAGGAGAACAAAGGCCATTCAAAAGTTTCAGGGAAGAGGACATGGTTCTCTGATGTGACCCTTGACTCAATCAATACCGTGGAGCTACAAGACTCAGCAAGGAGGCTGAGCAATATCAGAAACATGGAGCTGCTCCTCCAGTCATTTAGAATAGGGACACAAAGTAGAGGGAAGGGGGTAGGCTCTTCTGAGACACTGTTCTACCACTCAATCCCGAAACAGGGAAGATATATCTGTTCTATTTCTTTGTTCTATGATCATCTCCATGGAAAAATGGGTGAGATCTTCATCTCTCAACAGCCTTCCAACCTCATGACCTTAGGAACAATTCATTGGAGGGTGTTCTTTGTGTCCAGCAGCATGCAGAAGTTCTGAGTGATAGAAAGAAGCTCTCAGACAGCAAAACACAGCACACTGTCCACACAATGAAGGAGCCACTGGGGGGCAGTGGCTCATCTGGGACTTGGCTATGACTACCTTCTTTGTCACTTTCTTTTCCTTCCTCTTCTCTTTCTCACTTCACGGAGCTGCAAAATTTAGATGGGTGACACCAGACAGGCTCTGCAGAAGTCCAGAAAGCAGAGTTGCTCCAGCTGAAAGGGCTTGGCTGACAGAGCCAGCCACTCTTCCCCACTGGCAGGGTGATTGACCCAGGCGTCTACAGGCTCTGCACATCAGCTCATGGCTTCCACCTACTCTCCCTGCCTCCATCTGCCTCCCAACTTTCAGACTCAAAATTCTAGAGACATTTGGTGGCTCTGGTGCTCCAGAACTACTTTTAAACTGCCATTTGGTGAACTAGCAAGGGCATCTATGCAGTACGGGTGATCCATACTGTTCCTGGGAGAAAGTGGTGGGCAGGGAGAGAAGGGGAGGGGAGAGGAGGGAAGAGGAGGGCTCTGTCTGAACATACAGGACATGAGTGACAGTCTCAGTGCAAACTCAGTGTCACTTAGAATTTTAATTCTCTTTCTCTTGGAGGTTTTTTGGTGGGGTTTGGTGATACAGGAATGAATATGCTAAAATACCCACAGAGCACATCTGGAACTTTCCTGGAAACTTCTTTGGATGATAAATTTCCTTTGTTTCATTTTTGTAGATTTCAAACACCTCATTTATGACCTAAGTTGAATAGGATAGCTATGAATGGGCCCAACAGAAAAATCGTAAACTTACTTAGAACATTATGAGACTTTTTATGATTTTTTTGGTAACGCCATTGTGCAGTTCTCAAGTGTGAACTTTATAGATGACAACATTGTGTTACATTGTCAAAAGGTTGGACATGTCTGGTAGATGATCTCACTGTGGCCTCTCAGGGTTCCTGGCAGCTCAGGACAGAGCACTGTGTGTCTGTCATTCCAGCCTTGTAAGCCGGAATCCTGGGGATTCTATACAGTAACCTACTCTCCAGAAGAAGCCTTACAAATGAGATTTCTTCCAGACAAGATCATAGTATTTCTGTCCAGTGAAAGCATGCATGCTTGCAGGCCCAAGAGACTTGATCTTGACTTTGAAATGATATCAACCCACACTCGTGTAAGTCATATCGGCATCAGGAGAGGTTAAATAGGCCAAATTTAGGGTACATCCTGGAGTGAAACTATTGAAGTGTCCAGTTTAGTAGAAGGATTTATAGAAGGGAAGAGATTTAAGTGGTCATGTAGATGAGTTCTTAGGACATAAGCCTGGAGAGAAAGCATGGTTTATCAGATTGTGTGGATCAGAGGTACAAGCAGCAGCACTTTTACTGCCAAGATAGATGGCAGGGATGATGAGAGAAAGCCAAGGGCGCATTACAGCAGGCTTGATGAATGTCATCCCAAAATCTAACTCAGTATTTGAATGCTATAAATTGCGTTAGGAAATATAAGGCCAAATAAACCTTTGGGACTGTTTGTGACGGATTCAAGACAACAGAGTTTAAACTGCTGCTGATGGAATGGATGGGGGCAGAATCATGGCATTAGCAATTTGACAAAATCCTAATAAATCAGGCAGGTTCCTGAGTTCATTTCAAAAGTCTTGCTGGAGCACGGAGCCTGAGCTTGGATGGGGTCTGCAGTTTGAATGAAAGCTGGAGTTGCTGCTGGTTTGGATTCACTTCCACACCCTGGGGGAGGGAAGGGAGTCCATGAGGTGAATCAGGGAAGACATCTCTTTCTGTGAGCACCCCATTTGTTTGAATCATCCCATCTGTACCTCAGTCACCGCCATAGGTACATAGGTCTCGCCCCATGTCATGGTTTGATCCAGGTGTCCCCCAAAAACAAATGAATGTGTTCTGATAGATCGATCCTCAGCTGATGGCAGTTTGGGTTTTACAACCTCGATGAAGCTGTGTTGTTGGGGGCGGGCTTATGGGGGTTATAAGCCAGCTTCCCCTTGCCAGTATTTGGCACACCTTCCTGCTGCTGTTTGCATTGCTGTGTCGGAGGTGATGTCCACCCCTCGCTCATGCCATCATTTTCCTGCCAGGATGGAGTCTCCCCTTGAGTCCGTAAGCCAAATAAACCCATTCCTCCACAAGCCGCTTTTGTTTGGGTTCTTTCTGTGCAGCAACTAGGAAGCTGACCACAACACCCCATTAAGGATAGATGAACACATTCATATACATTCAGTTTTCACCTGTTTTACTAAGACTTACTACCTTTAGGCATTTAATCTCAAGGTATATATGGCATAAAGAATACACACATGCACAACAGAGGTCTCCATAACAGGAACATTTATAGTTGCCATGATCTTGAAGCACCCCAAATGCTATCAATGGAGTGGACAAGCTATGGTCTAGTCATTTGATAGAATTCTATCCAACACTTAAACTGACTCAGCTATAGCTATGTCAAAAAAAGACAATTCTCATAAAGACAATTTTGAGCAGAGGAAGCAAGAAGACAAGTGAGAATAACTACAAAATTCTTTTTATATAAGAGTCTAACTTAGGCAAACTAATGTGTTAGAAGCAGGAGAGTGGTGGTCTTCAGGGAGCCTGAGAAATGAGGGAAGCGAGGCTCCTGGGAGAGGGCTATCCTCTGCTCTAAGGTCATGGCCTATGCCAATTACCCTAAACAAAAAAAGTCATGGCAAGGGCATTGTAATAACAGGTGTCCCCTGCTCACCCCAGAAAGCAGGAGTTTATGGGGTGTGAATCAGCGTTCCTCCACTGTAGGTGCCACCGCCTCAAAGCTCTCCTGGTTTAAACAAACTTCTCCAAGTGTATCTCTCCTGGGTGTTCCCGTCACTTTGTTTGTGTGTGGCCCCATTTTAGGCTGGGTCATAATTTGTTTGCTCCAGATAGCTTCTTCTACAACTTTTTTTTTTTTTTGCTCACTGCATTTAACTTCCAGAAATCATGATGCATTTCTCTGCATACTCCTGAATGCCCAACACATTGACTAGTCCATGTTCAGGAAGCATTTATGGAATTAAATGGCCCCTTCTGCCACACGTATAGCCAAACTGTCCTAATTCAGAGAGTTGACACTTTATTAATATGGATCTGTGATTTTTTAAAAAGGGTTACCAGTAAGCACAGAAAATGGTTGATAATTTTACACCTTTACCTGCATCTTAGAAAATCCTTTATTTCCAAAAAACAGTTTGAATACATCTGTTATGTACCAGGTCCTTGGTTTATGAAGAAAGTAATATCTATCATTAAAGAGCTCTCATTTAGTAAACTTAAGAATAAGAAATCAGAGGACCAGGGCAACTCAAATTTTCATAGAAAATCAGGGGGAAAAGATATTGCAGGTAGAGAGTGAAAGGTTATTTTTTCTAAGAACAAAGGATGCTATCAACAAAAGAATCCATCTATTAAGAAGCCAACTAACATAAGTTATCACAGTCTTAAATAGGGCCAGGCATGGCCCCAAAGAGAGCAGTGTAGCAGTTCCCAGGCAGATCTGGCTCACCATCCCGTGACACAACGTGTGTGCTGGTTTACTCACTCAGTCCTGTGGGCTTCCCTGTATAGCACGAGTCTAGCCTTCAACATCCCCTTTTGGGTGGAGACCTTCTGTCTCCTGCCTTCTGAGAACAGGCTCCCACAGTCCTTCACTCTGTTCAGGAAGCAAATATGAAGTACAACTTGGGCTCAACATTATTCTGCCAAAGGCAAAATAAATTAAATAAATAAATAAGTGGATCATCCCTCTGAGGGTCTCAGAATACAGGACAACAACCTTTGTGGTTTGATGAGATGGGGGAGCTGCTCAGGGCTGCACTGGTGACACTCGGGACCAGATAATTCTTTGCTGTGGAGGGGCATCTCATGCCCCGTGGGATGATTAGCAGCTCTTTTCCCTGTAGGACGTGCCTCATCACCCCCTCAAGATGTGACTGTGTCCTAAGGAAGTGTCTGTAGACAGTGCCAAATGTGCCAGGGAAGGCAAAATCCCCAGCTGAGACCAGTGATTCAGAGAACGATGACAGGCTTCTTGCCAGTGATTCAACTCAAATGTCCACTGTGATTTGGTTAATAAGTATTAATTACTAACAGTAATTTAATATTAATCATCCAGCTACTATGAGTTACTATTGTATTATTAAGAGTAATAACATGTTTTACCCCTTGAGAAAAGGTGGAAGGATGATGAAGGCTAAAGGGAGAGAAGAGAAAGAATTCTAGGAGCATGTGCAAATACAGACCCTCACAGGCCCAGCCTCTGCTGCTCCATTGAATCTCAGAAGCCCACGAAGAGGGATTCATTTAGATGGTGTTATGTTAGGCTGAGAACTAAGCCTTAACTTGCATGTCACCTGTTAACTGGTGAGGAGAAAACCTGGTGTAACAGAGGTTTGGGAAGATAAGAGTTAGAAAAGAGAATCTTGCCTCTGTCTCTTATTAGATGTGGACATCCATAAGGGAACTTCATTTCCTGAGCCTCATTTTTGACACACACCTGTATGCGGGGATGACAAGGTCAAAGAAGGCTCTTGATGGTGTGTGTTGCTTGCTGAGATGGCCCAGTCCTGCCTTGCTCAGCTCCACCCTTGTAACCGACCTTGAGGAGGGTCCTCTGGGAGTAATCACCATTCACAGGCACATTTATCAAGTTTTCTGAAAGGATTTTGAGCCATTGTATTCTCAAGGCCATACAAGAAAAATAAAGCTTAAATAAAATACTGTTATCAAGCTGGTAGGTTAAACATTTTAAAAAACCAGAGATCTCTGTTTCTTTGTAAGCTGAAAAATGAAATTATTATGGTTTAGATTTGAAGTGTTTTCCCCAAAGTCTTAGATACTGAAGGTATGATCCCCAGTGAATGGCAGTATTTTGGGAATTCTTGGAAGGTAGGACCTACCTAGAGGAATGATGTCAATGTAGTGTGTCCTTGGTGGTAACTGTGTAGAGTCTGTCCCCCCCCCCTTTCTCTCTCACTCTCAGGACTGCTCTGCTTTGCTTCGTATGCTCTGTATGTTAATTCCTTTTCTTGTTGCTGTGACAAAATACCCGACAGAAGCAGCTAAGAAAGAAAGTGTTTATTTTCGCTCACAGTTTGATAGTACAGCCCATCCTGGTGGGAAGAAACGGCAGCAGAACCTGAGGCAGGGGTCTCATGTGAATCCTTAGAAAGCAGAGTGAAGAGTCCTGGCCCTCGGCTTCCTTTCTCACTTTCCCCTGCTGAGACCTCAGCCATGGAATAGTTTCTACCCAGTTAGGGTGGGACTTTTGCCTCAATTTACCTAATCTAACAATCCCCTCACACACATGTTTAGAGATTTGTCTGAGGTGATTTTAGAGTTAATCGAATAAAAAAACCAACAATCATTAGCTATCATTACGTGCCTGAAGGCAGGAGACCACTTCTTCTCTTTGTCAGGCATTCTGTCACAGTGATGAAAGCTAACTTGGAAATCATCTCCCATCATTTGGTACTCTGGAGGCAACATGGTTTTGGTTATTTTTCTTTTTTGACTATGTATTCATTTGCAAGCAGAGAGCGATAGACAGAGTCACACACACACACACACAGAGAGAGAGAGAGAGAGAGAGAGAGAGAGAGAGAGAGAGAGAGAGAGAGAGAGAGAGAGAGAGAGAGAGAACGGGCATGCCAGGGCCTCCAGCCATTGCAAATGAACTCCAGATGCATGTGCCAATTTGTGCATCTGGCTTTCCATGGGTGCTGGGGAATTGAACTCGGGTCATTATGCTTTGCAGGCAAACACCTTCACTGCTAAGACATCTCTCCGGCCCTTTTGGCTATTTTTCATTGAAGAAGAGAGAAGAAAGTACCGACTCCTAAGATCTACTTTCCTTGCTTATTTCCAGAAGCTTATTTTCTGTTTACTCCTCCCTTTCCCCACGCACAGACATTTGCCTAAAGAGCTGGTCTTCATGGGGTCGGGTGTATTATTCACTTGGAATACTGCTGTTACACTCGGGAGTTTGGAGAAGAGCAGATGGGTTGCTGAGTCGGAGAAACAAAGTAACATTGGGAAAAGTCCCATCTTGTGGCCTCTCTTTTACCAAGATGACCGGTACATGTCTCACTACATCGGCTTATAGTCTCAACAAGAATTTAAGGGTTTCCAAAAAGAAAATAAATGTGATCACCCTTTGAACTAAGCCTCAGCACCCCTAAATTAAGCACAAATGGATGAGGAGGAAAAGGCAGATTCTAAGGATCCTTAGAACACGTGTCTACCTAAAATGTCCCCACAAGGACTCCTACCTTTCAAGTAGATATCTGATGGTCAAGAAAACCCCAGTTTTATAGAAATAACTAACGACCCAAGAGTTATTACCCACGTATCCAAATGATGCAAAGAGCAAGAAGTAATAGAAACACCAGCTGGATTTTCAATGAGATCATTAGACTTGAAGAAGCTGCCCAGTTTTTCCTTTTTACTGGATATAAAAGCTGAGTGTTTGCCAACACACCCAGGCAAAGGAAGCTTGGCACTTGCCAGGATGAAGATCCAGAGCCGTACATGTAAATTTCCATCTTTACCCTTGAGTCTTGAAAATGAAAGTCTGTAAATATGTTTTATCTACTTGGGAGCCAACTCATTCTTTTCTTCGAGAACTATAAAAAGTAATACTAATGCTCTTTCATTTTTGAAGAGGGGAAGGGGTGAAGAAGTGATTCTGTGTCCTAAGGATGAGTCTGTGTAAAGAAGGTTTAAGGGCTGGAGAGATGGTTCATCGGTTAAGGTGCTTGCCTGCAAAGCCTAAGGACCTCGGTTTGATTCCCCAGTACCCACATAAAGCCAGATGCACAAAAAGGAACATGCATCGTTTGCAATGGCTTGAGGCCCTGACAGACCCATTCTCTCTGTCTCTCTTCTATCTCTCTCTGCTTGCAAATAAATAAATAATTTTTTTTTGTAAAAGAAGTTTTAAGATCTCACTTGCTCTTAGAAGGTGGGGCTATGGACCTGGGGCCTTTGTGTGAACTGGAAGACTCTTAGCGCCTACAAGTGGGTATACAAGTAACTACTAGGGACTTCTGTGAAGTAGCTAACTCATCAGACATACATTGAGATCTCTATTCTCACAAAATACTGTGCTAGATTCTTAGAATAGAGAGATATAAATAAAACCAGTCTCTTCTAAAACAGGTCATTATTATACTGGTGATAAAAAATACAAGTGTATAATAGCTTGCAGGTAGAAATTTATGGAGAGTAAGGAGCTCAGATAACCAAGTGGGTTACATGCAGAGGAAAATTGAAAATAATAGGAAGGTCAGTCAACCAAATACATGGGATTTGAAAATGGTGGTGAGTTGGAGGATTGGCGGGATTGCAAGAGGCTGGGAGATAAGTTTCAGGAGGAGTGTAGGCTCCAGTTATTTAAGGTGCAGCCTACAAGAGTCAGTCACAACAACAACAAAGACTTCCTAGGAGCCCACGGGTAGAAGGCCTGCTGACATCATCCATCCTTTTGCTTCCACATGAAGACACGTAACTCCAGAAAGGCAACGTGACCTCTAAGTCAAACAGCTGCTCTGTCTAAAGCTAGGGCCAGGATGTACAATGCTTTCCACTGAGCAGTGCTGTTCCAAAGGGTGGAAACAGGAGACTTAGTTCAACTGTGTCACCTGGAAATCCAGAGAGCAGAGGAATCAGGAATGTGTAGTAGGATTGTAAGATGAGTCACTATGGCAAACCTTCTTTTAGAAGTGTCAAAACCCTGAATGTTGGAGAAATGGACCCTGGAGAAAGTTCAAACCTGTATACGCACATGATCGGGAAGCTTCTATCCTATTTCTTGACCCCAGCCCCAAGAACCCAGCAATGCCACTATTTATAAAGACACTAAAGCTCTTTGCAACATGCATGCAATATGTGGAGGATCACTTAAATTCCTGAAGTATTCAGTCCCCAAAATATTCTCATTCTATAGCTCTATAAGACACTGGCCCAGTGAATGGGTCAAATGGGACCATCTTCAAAGATGCCATTTCTGACAGTAGATCAACACAGCCACCTCATGCCAGGTCTGAAGAGCCAATACTTGGGATAGCAGCCTCTCACAGCCCTATTATATCCCTACTTCCCTAGTAACCAGAAATGATATCAAGATTTCACCCCCACCCTTCTCCCGGCCAGAGCCACGTGAGAAGCAGGAAGAAGAGGGATAAAGAGTTCTGTTTAAAGACAGATTAATTTAATTTAAACAGCTTAATTTAAATGAAGCAAATATTTGCTTCATAGACTTGTTTTCATATGGAAAAGCTAACAATTGACTAATTCTGCCCCAATCCTTAACCATATTCTTGTTTATCTCCTTGGACTGAGAGACAGGATGGGAATAAGGGAAATCAGATGAGTTCGAGACATAATGAAATTTGTTTAATAGTCTGCTCACTTGCTTGTTTGGCTAGCACAGTATAGTATATATACATTTATGCATACATTTATGATCCTGTTCTACGGGTTGATAGCTCATAGCTTTTAAGACAAGTAGCTTAATACAGTGCATTGTATTTGTCTAAGATTACCTGAAATCCTTTATTTACAACACTCAAACTTGGGGACAGGTAGAGTGGGTGACTACTGGGGCTGGAGGCCACCTCAGGAACGATTTCATTCCTGAACATTTCTATTTTCAGAGAGGAAGCTGCAGCTCAAGAAGCGTGTGCATCTAGTTTTCTGGAACTCCTCTGGGAACTTGAGTGTCTATAAGGGAGGTATGACTCCCTCCTCCATAAACTAGAGGCCCAGCATAGATGTCCAAGTGACAGCCACCTGCACTCAGGTCACTACCTACCACCATTTCCAAGGTGCTGCTGCACAGGGCGTGGGCAGTCTCTTGAGTCATGCTTCTCTCTCACTAGATAAATCCACCTGGAGACCTCAGTTCTTATCACGTGGATCATAACACTTGTCAAGCTGATCCCTACCCTAATTTCTGATCCACAAAATCCTGAAAAAAAATCAAATGGTAATTGCTTTAAATGGCTCCCCTAGGGAAGACGAAGGAAGAGATCTGCTGTGTTGCTTAGAAGTCCCCCACTGTCCATACTTCTCGGTGCCTAGTACAGATACTCTCAGGCACCAGCAAATGGGAAAGGCCATTCCCTCTACAAGGGGCTCCCCTTGGAATCACCTGACGCATCATAACATTGCCAGTGTGTCTAGAGAGAAAAAAGGAAGAAAGGAGGGCTTAAAGTGCTGGGTGAACATGGATTTCTAGAGCCAGAAGCAGCTGAATTCTTTGGTAAGGATTGGAAGGAATATGGTGAGTAGTGATCTAAACAGGTAAGAAGGAAGATAGAAGCCACAATAACTTCTGGGCAAAAGGCGTACTTGCCATAACCCTGGAAATGCACAGGGCCCCTGCCTGATGGTTTTGATGGTAGCAGACAGCATGAGGCTCGTGGCAGCCAGCAAATCCAGGGTGGTGGTGGGAGAAGCTAGATTTCTCTGGAGATGGTGGAGCAAGGAATTGAGTTTCTGTGTAAGTGGATTCTTGGAAATAAACGATGTGGATATGAATAACTGTGATCTCACCAGAGACCCGGGGACGTGGTGACTTGTGTATATGTGTCTTCCACTTGATGTCAAGACATTAAGGGCACAAAGCTTGGATTATTCATTTTTCTGACTCTCTCCCCAGTGCCCCTTTGTTCATCCTTCTCAGTGGCTGGTATAGATAGCCCCAGGCACACAATATATTCACTCTGTGATTATATGGGTAATGAATAAATGAATAAAGAATGCAGAATTAAAACACTCACACAGGAGTCTGTACACTGGCTCCTGCCATCCCTCATTCCTGATCAACTCTGGCTTCTTTCCTGGGGTTTTGGTCTCTATCTATCTGTCGTGAGAGAATTAATGGTGCCATCACAGAATCGTTCAGACTGACATTTAGAATTATAGGATGACAAAGCTGGAAGGGACCTGAGAGACAGAGTCCAATGTCTGTGATGAAATCTGAGCTTCTTCAAAGAAAACCTGAGGCAGATTTCTGTCAACTCTCATTCATCTGAAATCCAAAGAAGCAGGAGATGCAAATGGCTAAAATCTTTCATAAATTCACTGCATGTTTTTATCAAAAAGAACACCTTATACATGTGAAGGTTTTTAGAGGATGTTAGGCCCTTTCACTTCTGTTACTGTGTTAGGTCATCAGTATCTGTTTAAGTATCCATTGATCACCCTCTCCCAAAGGAAGTAATGTGCATCAAATCACTCAGCTAGTGAGTGTAGCTGGGTTCAAAGTGGTCAACTGAGTCAAGGCTGAATGTGGTATCTAGAATCTCTAGGAAGCCTATCCTCCTGCGTGCGAACAAGAGGAAGCAGGTCACAGACATTTTATTGAGAAGAAATCTAGTTTCTATGTTCACTCAATCTCCCATTGTTCCAACAACTCCAGAGCTATATAGTAAAATTCTTGATATAAATCCATTTTGCTATTCTACTAACTCTTGTGAGTTGTGACAGTTTCTTGAGTAAAGAAGATTTACTTCGTTTCACACTGCTACTGTAACAAGTTACCAGAAGTCTTATAGTGCTCTGAAAAAAAAAAAAGAGTCTTATAGGGTCAATGTCTTACAGAGCTAAAATCCTACAAGCTAAAACCTTACTGGCTTAAAGTCCTCCAGGTTTACTGTCTTAGAGGGTTGTATAGTCCTACAGGGATAAAATCTTAGAGTGCTAAGATCCTATATGACTAAAGTCCTATAGAGCTGAAGTTTCACTGGGCCAATGTCTTACAGAGGTAACGTCGTATAAGGATAAATTCTTCAAGGCTTTATCAAGCTATCTGCAGGAGGGAATCCTAGGGACTCCAAGGTAGAGTCTGTTCTATCCCCATTCCAGATGTGGAAAGCTATTGGCTTCCTTGGCTTATGATGTCTTTATTCCAACTTCTGCTTCTATCCTCACACTACCTCTTGAATCTGACTCTTCAGGCCTTCCCATTTTAATACTGTGGAGATCATATCAGACTCACTGGACATTCCAGGATAACCTCCCCACAACAAGACCCTGAATGTAATTATATCTGCTAAGACTTGTGCCACTTATCACCCTTAATACTCCTAGTGACTAAGGACTAGAATGTGGACAGATTTGTTGGCTGCTCTTCAGGATACCATAGAGGAGGATTGGATTGTCCTAATACATCATGTCTAGTAGTTTTAAATCTAAATTTTAGTTGCACAGGGCTATAGCACAAAAGGTACTTCATCCCTAATAAGAAAGAGAAGGGACCGGATGCAATGTTTCTTTTGGGGTATAGAATGCCTCCTTAATTTTGAAGTTCAAGTAGAAGGGGAGGAAGTTGGTGTGATATCTGTAAGGAGACAAAAAGGTTTCCAGTCCTGACCTTCAAGTTTTTACTGTCTTATATGAAAGAAATTACAAATGTTAGTGCTTATATGCATATTGGCCAGTCTAAGGCAGGATAGAAAGATAGGGAAAAAATTATAAAGATATGGGAAGAAGGGAATGGGAGGAAGGAGGCTCTTTTCCTGAAGTCTGATCTGCTTTTGCTGATAAAAGACTCCAGACTTCAAATGACTTTAGACTTCAAAATACTGACAAGGGCCAAACAGCGCCCTCAAGATACTATGTATTTTCCAAAAGTTATCTTGCTAAGAGCAACAAACATATTTTGCTTATTAGAGCTGAAGTTATCTATAACCTTGACTCTCTAGTACCGCCCTCTCATTCCTGGGTATGGAAGGTACTCCTTCCTCAAAAACTTTGTTTGCAGAAAACATCATTTAAGGGTTTTCTTTTGTTGCTGTTTTTGCATGTGTATGTATGGGTAGTGTGTGTGCACATGGGCATGTTATATTTATTGATCTGTTTAGTTTTAATATATTTCATATTGGTCATATTCCCATCAGAATGCACTAGTCAGTCTGTGGGGGGGGTGGGAAATATTACCTCAGGATGCTCCTTGCCAACGTGTGACACTCTTTCTGCACCCTCCTCTGCAGTGTTCCACGAGCTTTGGAGGATGTGTTGTAAGTCTTTCTTTAGTGCTGAGCCATCCAAAGCCTCTCACACTCTGCTGAGTGTTGCGTCTCCTCAGCATCTATTGCCATTTCACTGGAGGAGGTTCTCAAACTAGCCAACCAGGAGAGAAGCACTCCGGCCTCTTCTGCCACTTCTGCTGTAATGTTTTCTAGGCTCTGGTTGCTTTTGTAGCTTGTGAGGATTCCCTGCGTGTTTACACTGTTCAGGACCATTTTCCCCTACTAGTGCTTTCCAGAACGATGAGGACTAGCCAGCAAGGAGCTGGCTTCTATCTCAGTTCCAGCTTGATCTCTTGATGCCCTTAGACCACAGACTATGGTGTCTTAAGAAACAGGATCTGACCATTTTGATCTGGGGGGTAACCACATGCTTTCACAATGGCCTGCATTGTTTTGAGGACCTAATGGGCCTCTCTAACCAACAGCTCACTGGGAGGGGGGACCCAGTTTGATACTGGGATTTACCAGCAAGAGCCGATGGTTTTAGGATAAAGCTTTCTCCTTCCTCTATAGGGTACTTGTGCCCAAAGTATTACCCAGGTCTCTTATTTAGTTACATCTTTTAATGAGCTAACCAAGAGGAAGATTTCTATGCCATCATGGCAATGACTGATACTGTCATTAATTTTGTGTCCCCCCCACCTCATTCCAGTCCTTCACCAAACCCTTCCATCCCAGGCATTCTGTCCCTTCTCTTGTCACCATCTTTGCTTCCCCTTCTCCAAACTTCATTCTAGCTTTCTTGCTAATACTATGGATACAACTTATAAACAAATCAAACTGCTTCATGTAGGAACCATGTATGCTTTTTTTTTTTTTTTTAAGGTAAAGTCTTACTCTAGCTTAGGCTGACCGGGAATTCACTATGTAGTCTTGAGCGGGCCTCAAACTCACAGCGATCGTTTTACCTCAGCCTCCTAAGTGCTGGGATTTAAGGCTATGTAAACACACATGTGTGGGGCATATATATGCGTGTATGTGTATATGAATGTGGAGGCCAGAAGTGGATGCTGTGTGTCTTCCTTGATTGTTGTCCACTTCTTTCATTGACACGGTGTCTCTCACTTTAACTTGCCAATTTGGCTAGTCTAGCTAGCCAGCTCACCCTGTGGATCCCCTATCTCTGTCTTCCAAGTGCTGGGATTACAGGCGAATGCCATACTCACCCAGCATTCATGTGGGTGCTTGGCATCCAAACTCAGGTTCTCATGCTTGTGCGACCAGTGCTTTATCTAGTGCTTTACCTAGCATCCCCTAACCTTTCCTTAAATTTTTATTGGTAATTTTTATACATGTATATAACGTCTTTTGATCAGAATCCCCTGCCTTTACTTTCTCCTGTTTCCTGCTCCCATCCACATACATCACTGAACCCCTTTTTCTTCCTAATTAGTCCCTCTTCCATTTTGATGTTGCAGAGAGAGAGAGAGAGAGAGAGAGAGAGAGAGAGAGAGAGAGAGAGAGAGAGAGAGAGAGATTGAGTTTAATTCAAGTTTCCTGCATAAGCATGGGCAGGCAATTAATTACCACAGTATATGCAACTGACCAGTGGCTATACAAGAAAATACATCACCCAACACTGCACTTCAAAAACCATTAACTGCCAATAACTCCTCAAAGAAGGATGGGGGCTTCCCACCTTCCTTTACCATCTGTGATGGCTAGGTTTTGTTGTCAACTTGACCTTTTTAGTCATCTTGGGTAGGTCTCTGAGGATATTTACAGGAAGGCAGCCTCTCAGTAAGGGGCAGGATGTAAAGAAGCTCGGGAGAGCTAGAAGTAAACATCCTTTCTTGTGTGGGTGGTTCAGGAAGGAAATTCCAGAGACTCAGGAAGCCATTAAATCTAGGATAGGATTGTAAAACCTCACCCTAAAGCTATATAAGGGGAAGGAGATTTCTTTCCCTTAGCACCCTGTTTTCTGTTCTGTGTGTTGTGTTGGTGATGGGTTTCGAAACTCTCTGTTTGGACCTGTGAAAGGGGACCACCATCTTTTGCGTTATGGAACTTCCCCTGGATCTGTAGCTTCAATAAATCCTTTACTCCCATAAACTGTGCCTGGCTTGGAGATTCATCCCATCTGTGTGTGGCTGACTACAACACCATCCATGATGGAATACTGACAGGCCCAATATTGTATAGGTAAAGACAGTTGCTGTAAGGTCATGAATGCAATGTCCCTGTCATTTCACTTTTTTGTTATGCTAGAGGCTTCTTAGCAACATCTAGGAATGTAACCTGAGAGCCAATGAGGCCCTAGAAATACCATTGCACAACTTTTAATTGCTCTTCTCCTTGAGGAGCGCATCACCACCCTTGATATGCCTTCCTTTCTCTCAGCGACTCTTTGGAGAAGCCTAGGCTTGTCCTATCAGGCGTGCTTTTCTTTCTCTAGTTTTTTCTTTCTCTTTCTTGGAGCACCTTTTTTTTCTACTTTTCAGTTTAAAAAGAAAACTCCAACTCTTCATCATAAACTGGCTCTTCCTAAAATTCTTTTTGGGAATCCTGTTCTTTTTTTAAAAAATATTTTGTTTATTTAATTATGAGAGGGAGGGAGAGAGAGAAAGAGAGAGGAGAGAGAGAGAGAGAGAGAGAGAGAGAGAGAGAGAGAGAGAGAGAGAGAGAATGGGAGCACCAGGGCCTGTAGTCATTGCAAATAAACTCCAGAGGCATGTGCCACCCTCTGCATCTTGCTGTATGTGGGCATTGGCGAATCAAACCCTGTCCTTAGGCAGGCAAGAACCCCAACCACTGAGCAATCTCTCCATCCCCCAGAATCCTGGTTTGTGCCTGGGTGGAGGTCTGTGACCTTCTTGGGCTGCTGAGAGAGGGATGAACTGGAGCTGTGCCTCCATCCTTACCACCACTGACAGGTCATTGACATCTATGTAGCTATGGGATGTAGGGACTTGACTTCCAGTTGGGAATGCAGGCTGTCTCTGGATTCAAATTTTCCTGATCACATCCAATGGACCCAGAGGCCTTGGCCTCCAGTGGTCTCTGCTTATAGGACCAGAACCCACAGAAGGAGACTTGTGCTGACATAGAAGCCTCATGCTTGGTGCATAGGAAATCCAGTGGCACTGGGGAGCCAGAGCCATGTCTTAATGAGATCGCTTCCTGCATCAGCCCCAAGGAATCCGGCTAAGCAGTGAGGCCAAGCTGACTGCTCAAGAACCCTGCCTCACCTCAGATGCAGAGTGCTCTTGGGCAGCCACAGAAAGTGGTACAGGCAGCTTTGTACCAGCACGTGGGCACCTTGGCTTGAGCTGGCAATTAATTGCAGAGCAGAGTGAAAGCGCACTGTGTTTTCACATTATTTACTGTGACCCTACAATCCCATAACAGTTCCAGTTCCAAAAACAGTCCAGACTTTGAGGTTTTCATGGTCATAGAGAATTAGTACTGATGCAACAAGAGAAAAAAAGGCTTTGATGTGCAAAGGTCTAGCCTTGAGGACAGATAAGACATAAACAAGAGATTTGGAATGTTGCCTGGTAAGTTAGGGGAAGCTGTCTTAACTCTGGACTAGAAGAGACCCTGAATTTGGGGTGTGATGGAACGAGAGGAGAAGACAAGAATGAGTATTTACTGTGGATTTGGGGCAGGTACACAGGTATATTTGACAGCTCATTTCACTAACCTAAGATGATACAACACCTTCAGTTAAATTGGGGAGCTCTGAATGCCAAGAAACCTCAAGCCTTGCTCTCCTGGGTCAGCTCAGGAAAGAGGCTAAGCTCTAGAGAAAGAGCTCCTGTATGGGTTTAATGGAGTCTGACACAACCTTTAAAGTCAGCTTGTTATAGGATCCCAAGAATTGCTCTCTTCTTCACATAGGACCAGTGATTGTTTCATGGACAAATGAAATCCCAATGGGAATGCAAATGTGTCTGGGGATGTTGATCTGAAGAGACCTTAAAACATCCCTTTTCACAGTAAAACCATTTGAAGTCCCTCCCAAAACTTATATACTACCATGTGGAAAGGAAGACTCCCAAAAGGTCCTGTGATTCAGCCTGTGTTGTTTCAGCATAAAAAGAACTTAAAATAGAAATGAAATTGTGCATCTACATAAAAACAAGACAGTTCCATTTTGTTCACATTGAGTTAGGGGCCATGTCTTTCATTCTGTACATGCTAAAGATGCATTTTCAGATGACCTAAAGTTCTTGGTACACATAGCATATATATATATATATATGGTACTACAGTATATATTTTATACACAATATATGTGCACAATATCATGTCATTTTACTAAGATAAACATGTCAATTCTATTTAGGGAATGAATTATTCATACGAAATACACTTCTATCCACCCGCCAGCACCTCAATATCACTCTTACATATGAAGTTACCTTCACTGAGGGTCTGAAAAGATCACAAAAAATAGTTCATATTCATTTACCTATTATACTGGTCAGAACTGACGAGGATGGTGGTTAGAATAAATTATATACCGTAATGATTTCTGTGACTGAAGATTTGGAACACCCTTGGGGTATGTATGAGTCAATAATCATCTATCAATGTGTAGAAAAAGCATAAATTTTCTTTGAATGTATTATGTAAAAATTTAAACATTCATTAAATATGGGAGGAGAGTATGGTAAGACCACAAATTCCCATCCCCCAGATTCAGTTACTAACATTCTGGAAATTTGAATATAAAGAATTTTAAAACAGGAAGCATTTCATTTTAAAAGTGAAGGAACATAAGGTAGAGGTATATAGCATGTTTTAACTTTCACTTTTTTGTCTTTTGGGTTCTCTGAAGTGAGCAGAAATATTCAGTAACTATCACATCCTATAATCCATTCACTCTGGGAAAAATAAGTAATTCCCCAGGTAGGTTGCCTGGTCTGATTCCTCTGACAAGAACTCCCTAGCCAGGCTCTGCACTTGCTGCCTGTGATAGGGCCTAAATTGAGGCAGGATGCATCCCTCCATTCACTTGACAGTAGGTGTCTACTGTATGCAGGAAGTGGGGCCAAGATGCTGGGATCATGAGAACATGAGTAAGTCAAAGGCACTGAGGGGATTGCGGCCTGGTTGAACACTCTCTACATGATTTCTGTTTATATTTACCTTGAAGCACTGAGGTCTGATGAAGACAGTGGGCTTTAATTCCAAGGAGCACACAGTCACCAGATTCTCTTGACTGTGGCTTTGAAGAATGCTGCAGTGAACAGTAGGAATGTGTCCATGGGTGTTTTCATGTGATTCTCACAGTGGTTATGAGAAGGGCATTTTCGCTTCCCTTTAGAACTGAGGTGGGAGTTCAATGGTACAAAGTCATCTGCAAAAGATCTGGCAGACATAGGCTCCCCATTAGGATTTGACCCCTATCTTGGTACCTTAAATTAAATGTCTTTCTATTACACTCACACCTACATTCTCACATGGAAGATTTGTGGGCAGTTATGCTTTGCTTTAAGAAATAAATAGGCCTCTGTATTGGTGGGAATGGGCAAGGTGATCCTGTGGGAACAACAGCCAACATGGTGGCCAAAAAGGCTAAAAGTTGGGGCCTTGGAGGACATGTTACAGAGGGGCTACCTGAGCAGTAGGAGAGACCCTGGGAATGATCACAGATATCCCTGGACTAATCTGTCATTTTTCCTTGGCTGCCCTGACATTCTGACCCATAATTCATCTCTGAAGAAGAAGCCTTCATTTCTGTGCTGACATGCAATCCATGTGCCTTCTAATCACACCTGTTTCAAGGCACAGCCCCTGCCATTGTCAGCTCTCAGAGGCTTTAAACTGTGCAGGAAATAGCATCAGCCCAGTGCCCTCCTCCAGCCTGGGTACTGTTCTGGGCCTGGGCTGGTAAGCAGGCTAGTGATGGAGAGTGTCTTTCCCAGAGGGGGAAGGATGCTGAGCTTCCAGATCTGACAGTGAATCCGATTCAGCCCCCTGTTACTGATGACCAAATGAACATCCAATCACAGAGTCTCCGTGAAGAGTCTGGAATCTGGGTGAGATTCTGGATGAGACTAGACATAAAGATGCTGAGGGTTTGCAAGCAGACCCAGAGCTTGTCATAAAGGTCTGACCCATGTCACACTGGAGTCACACTGCTTGTGGCAACCTGTGAATTAAAAATATGTAGGGAAAAATCTTGCAATTTTCTACACAAATAGCAGATATATGTGATCTGCTACTTTTTTAAGTGGCAATGTTGTGGTTATATATTTATTTATTTACAAAGTTTATATTCTTGTAACTCCTCTATCGTGGCCCGAATTTCCCTGAGAACCCTGCTCAGTGGGGTTGTTGGTGTTCACTAGAGGGTAATTAAGGCCTCAGTCCGTCTCTGGGGGGGGGGGAGGGTGCATTGCCTCAGGACATTCCTACCCACCCTATGGCTCTTACAGTCTTTCCATTCCCTCTTGTGAAATGACCCTTGGACCTTGTCAGGCCTGTTAGCAGTCTGATTTACTGTTGAGTTCTCTGTAGCCTCTAGATTTCTGCTTCCATGAGTTTTGTTTTACCACAGTGTTTGCCCCAGTCTCCCCAGAGCTGGTTGTCAGGCTAGCAGTGGGAGCAATACTCATGTTGCTGCTTCCTCTGCAATTTCTCCGGGGCCTGACAGTGGTGTTAGAGATGGCACGTCTTGTGTTAGGCAGTCAGATATCTTTTCTTGTTGTATTGATGGATCCCCAGTATTCTCTGAATTCTGTAAAATAAAGCATATTCTCCAATCAAGAGTGAGTGCAGTTTGGATTAAAGGGGATAAGCATAGTCATTTGAGAGACTTTTTGACTTGTATACCCACTCTTATCTGGAGAGCAATGAAGGCTTCATGGATTCTTTATTTTATATTAATGTTCGGAGGCATCCATGTCTGAATTTGGCCTCTTCAATATCTGAAGGTCTTGCTCAATCTCTTAAAAATTTTAGAAGGCTATTGTCAGCATTGCTTCAGAAGCCCTTGATTTATTCAAGTCCTAGATTCCATTTCAGTTCTGTGGTTCATGTCAAGAAATCACTTAGAAGGCTGTGTCTGCCTCCGGAGTGACTTTGTGGAATTCAAGGCTATGGTCTGCACTACTGTGGCTCTGAAAAACAACCCAAATAAACAGGTAATGGGCATACACATGACTTTACCTTTAAACCGTCTGGAAAATTACATCAATTCCCCTGAAAATTACAGTAAGTAATTAAATCATACAGATATATGTATATATCACTATAAAATATATTAACAGTGGATAAAATGTTTCTACACCGAAAAGATCATATTCATAATCAGTTCTGAATATTTAAAAATGATACACTATGGGCTACATGGCACTGACATTTCTCATAGTTTCTTTGTGTTTTCCAGATCACATGTCTATTGTTGACTCTTTTAAGTTTAGAATATGTGCTTTGTTGGTCCGGTTCAAGGTTCACTGTCTAATAACTTACCTCGTCATGGTGGGGTTTGCCCAGGTAACTGGCGGTCCTTGATGCTGTTCCTGAGCTTTCTCCCGTGTTCCACTTCTGGGCACTTCCTGTGCCTTTGTGATGGGAGAAACCATGTGATTTTCTCTGGACAATGAATTGTGAGTGAAAACATGCACTTTAGGGTCAGGGCATTTATTGCTTGATGTGAGACCTCTGCAGCTTTCTTTCCCTTTACAGAGTAACTAGGAATCTTCTAAACTGTTCCTGGTCCCTCAGCATAGGTCTTGGAGTTAAGGATGATGTAGATGATAAAACAGAATAAACTAGGGCTGGAGAGATGGCTCAGCAGTTAAGATATTTGCCTGCAGAGCCTAACAACCTGGGTTCAATTCCCCAGTACCCACATCAAACCAGAGGCACAAAGTAGCACATATATCTGGAGTTTGTTTGCAGTGGCAGGAGGCCCTGGCACCCATTCTCTTTTTCTCTCCCTCTCTATCTATCTTTCTGCTTGCAAAAAAATAATAAAGAAATAAAGAAATAAACTAAATACACTTTTGTGATAGTGTTTTAGTAGTATCTGCTGGGATCCTTTTCCACTGGAACATTAGGGACACTACACTGACCGACAAAGACTCTACACTATGAGTAATAAAGAAAGCATTTAAGATCTCAGGCTGCTGTCCAGACTCACAGGTATGTCATCTTACATTTCATGTTTTGATTTCTCTTGTAATTAGGATGACCACATAGCATCAGGCAAATGCTGGTGACAAGCTTTTATCATGGGTATGAGCAATCATATTTCTTTTTTTATATATTTATTTTCAAGCAGAGAGAGGAGAGAGAGGAGAGAGGAGAAAGAGAGAGAGAGAGGGAGAGAGAGAGAGAGAGAGAGAGAGAGAGAGAGAGAGAGAGAGAGAGAGAGAGAGAGAGAGAGAGAAAGAGATTGGATTGGGATTGGGCATCCAGGACCTCCAGCCATTGCACCTTGAACTCCTGACACTTGAGCCACTTTGTGCATCTGCTTTGTGCATCTGGTTTTACATGGGCACTGGGGAATCAAACCAGGGTCATCAGGCTCTGCACACAAGCTCCTTAAACCCTGAGCCATCTCTCTGGTCCAGTAACCATATTTCTATATACATTTGATCATCTTTCATTGATAGGCAAATGGAATCCATATTTTGTTAGCATTTTACTTGTTTAAACCTCATGTCTTGGTTTCTAAATTGGGTAAAGCTGGGGGATGAAATGTTTGTATGGGAATAAGTAGGTAGTTTTGAATCAGGGACCTTCCACTGGAGAAGTAGTTGGGCCATCTCTGCACATTGGGTTTCTATGGAGACTTTGGTTGAAGAGAAGATTCTACCATGTGAAATAATCCTGTCATTTGAAATGAAGTTTGAGGTCTTCTAATGCCAATGGTTTCAAATGCCATAATCCTTAATCTTCTATTTACCAAATATTCTAAGAAGAATGCCATGAATTAGGAAAAAAATGGAGATTAGGGAAATCACGAAGACCAGGGCAAGTAGCTTGGTCTTTTATCCTAATTCTGACAGCTGTCAAAGTAGGGGCATGAAGAGGTTGCTGTGAAAATAAACGAGACCACTGCACAAGAAATGCTTAGCACACAGCATGCTTGCTCTACTGATAGGGGGTGGGAGTTGTTTTCATGATTACTGCTACTTGGCAGATATGTGAAATGTAAGCACCTCTGAGGTGTAAAAAAATCATTTTAAGAAGAAAAAGGAATAGAGCCTGGGTTGATTCTAAACCTACTTGCTATGGAGTGATTGAGATGTCCAATATCATGGGGAAGCTAGTACAGCAATACAATTTTCTGTGATGAAATTGCTTGTTTCAGGCAGAAGTTGGGGAGAGAAATAGAATGAAGCAATACCAGCTCTTCTATTGCATCCACTGCAGCCTAGTTTTTGAGCACAAAAGTAGAGGCAGGGTGGTGAAGAGATGAAGTGCAGAATTTGGAAACAAGCAGAGCTCACTTTGAGCCTAGTCTTCTCTCTGTCCAGTTGTATGGAGTGGAGGAAAACTGTTACTCTTGCATCTCCATAACCCTCATGTGTAAGAAGTATTCATCATCCCGGGGGGCTGGGGGGGGCAGTCGGGGTGGGAGAAGGTGCATCTCTCGGTTAAGCTAACATTGATTGGGTGCTGTGAGTAATCAGGGAGGACATCTGGAGTTGGTATTTGTTATTTGCATTGTACTGAGGTCTGCAATGGTGCTTTGCACTGTGAGCCCATGAAATATGTCACTTTAACTACTGGATAGCAATCCTCCTGCCTTAGCCTCCCAAGTGCTAGAATTATAGGTGTCTGCTACTATGTCTGATGTAGATATCATTTTAAGTCATAGCTCAATGGCATCATTACTGCTTTCTTTACTACAGTGTCTTTTTTGGGGGAGCGGGGCTTTCCATATCCAGTCCACTATTTTAAGGTCAGCAAAGTATTCTACTTTATGAGTGAATCGGTATTTATTTAGAGTCTCTTTGGTATAAATTTTCAAATTTTATTGCTATTTACAAACTTTAATGAAAACACCACATGTTACATGTTTACATATGTTTGCAGGTCGGAATTCTTGAGAAGAATTGGGAGTGGGAGATAGCTATCAGACAGTACACACATTGAGAACCAAGGTAGATGTACCAACCTTTACTGTCCCAGTGAACCTGTATGAGAATGCCAGTTTCTTCAAATGCCTGCAGTTCTATACGCCGTTAAGATTTTAGGCTTTCTAAATGCAATGGGAATGAAGAAAAGATAGCTCATTATAGTTTTAATTTACATTTCTGTAATTACAAGTAAGATTGAATATCTTTTCATATGTTTATTGAATTTTTGCATTTCTTTTGCGAATTGCTTATCCATTTTCAAGCCCATTTCTCTACTGAGGTATTTGTCTTTCTCATAGCAATTTGTAGGTGCTCTTTACAGATTCTAGATAGGCATCCTTTGTTTATTATGCACAATGTAATATACTGCTGGTCACTTATATTTTTAGCTTTGTGACATCTTCTATCAATCATCTGTCTTGTCTCCTCAGTGGCTGAGGGATGGATCCTGGACATGATTTCCAGAATACTGGTACATTGTACCTAAGAGACTCTCAATTTAATACAGTACAAAGCAGTGTAATGCAATACATTGATAACATAGACATTTTCAATGTGGTAGTTTGAGTGTATGTCCCCCATAAACTTGGGTGTTTTATTAAAGCTTGTAACTTGGGTCTCCAGTGGCCTGGCTGGAGGAGGTGTCATTGGGGGTCAGATCCTAGAGTCTGGCCAAAAGGTGTGTTTGGGAGCAGATCTGATTCTAGCCAAAAGGTATGCAGAGAGGTTTGAACTCTGGGGGTCTTACTTGCTATGGGTTTGTGCTTGTTGCTTTATATTTTTTTTGCTGGGTGTTTGGTTGTTTCTCTGCTTGGATATAAGGAAGCAGCTTCTTCCGCCATTGACAGAACTTCCTCCTGGAGCGTCAGCTTGGAATAAGCCCCTTTGTCCTATAAATTGTATCTGGTTTGGATTTTCATACCAGCAACATGAAGCTGATGACAGCAGTCAGTGACCTCAGGAGGCAGAGAAGTCTCTCCCACAAGCTTTCCTTTCTGTGGCAGACACCAGCGGAGCATCCAGTCATCCAGTTCCCTTCTGACACTATCTGTCTATCTGTAGATATTATCAGATCCCATAGGCTAAGGGCTCAGTCTTCAGGATGGATCTCCAGTTTCAGATACCAGTCCCAAGCACCAGGTTGTTTTAATCTGCTTCTGAACATCAGTTATACACCAGAGTTCCCACAGACCCCCTCCCCACCCCCATCCCACCACCCCGCTGCAAATCTGGTTTTATTAATTTGCTAGGATCACTGGGCTCAGGGAAACATGTTTGTCCATTTTATTGGAAAGGAAGTGAACAGAGGCAAGCCTGCAGGAAGGGGCCTGGAGCTTCCATGGTCTCCAGGGGTTGGAGGGTGAGGGGGTGCCACGTCCCAGGGACCTCTGTGTGGTCAGCTCTACAGAAGCTCACTAACCACTATCTTTAGAGTTTTTCTGGAGGTTTCATTAGATAGGCTTTAGTAATGGGGTCTCCTCTCCCTTGAGGGTGGGGAAAGGCTTGAAAGTTCCATTTGTCTAATCTTGGCCAGGTCTTTTGGTGCTCAGCCCTGATCCTAAAGCTACCTAGGAGATCTCAGGCATCAGTGAACCCATTAGCAAGCAGAAAGGCATCATCATTTTGGTGGATCCAAAGATTTTAAGAGTTTCATTCCATGAAATGAATAGCAAATATGTGTTCCACAATATCACATCTGTGTTTTATTTTTCTCCCTTCATATTAATGAGGGTAGTTTTTTGCTTGAAAAAACAAAAACTGCACTTAAGCAAAACCAAAACCCAGAGCACACATATTTGTTCACTCCAACTGAAAAACCAAGAAAGAATAGAGGCTTCCAGCCTCAAAACAGACAGTTGACTATAGAGTTCTCTGTGAATATAAAAATTATAATAAGAATGAAAAGACAATGTGAATAGAGTGTGTATAACTATTTATGCATAAATTCATTTCATAAAATGCAAGTACTTAAAACTTACTGAAGAAAATAATTACCGTATGCCCTGTAGTAATCTTTTTAGTAAGCAAATTTTTTTTAAAAAACTACCACTCTGTGAGTAGAATGTTATCAATTTTTATTGCTCTTTTTATAAATCATGGAGCCGTAGCTCACCAACAATAGATAACTTTACAAAACTCACATAGCTGGTAAATTGCAAAATCCGGATGGGAACACAAGTGCTCTGGTACTGTCTGCCGTTTTCAGTATTCTGTAGTCTGGTGTTTTTTTTTAACATAGAGCTAAGAGGTGTATCTATGTGTTTAAGGGGTTTACTTTCTGACTTTCGTAGTATTCCATATTGTGTCTCTGTCTGTATATATGACATATACAGGTCTATAAGTATATGTATCTGTGTGCATGTGAATGACTCTCCCGTATGCTTTTGTCTGTGCATGGGTATACATGTGCATATATGTGTGGGCGTCTGCATATTTGTGCACGACTGTGTCCATGTATCTTGGAAGAGAAGACACTGGTGGAACAAACCACGTAGTGATTATGCATGGAAGTCACCAAGCCTATACTTGTCTTAAAACTATTAATTTTGTATAAAGAAATATCATATGCTATTTTTTGTTTTAGTTAAAGTATTTAAGAAGTGAACCGTTCAGTTCTATTCCTGGCCCCTCTGCCTTTCTGTGAGGTCCTTGACTGTTCTCAAGCACTCTAGGTAAAATGGGAACCCAATAGAGTAGGGATGATAAACTAGAATACTGAGCTAATTTATGTTCAAGTTTAGGCAAGTGTGGAGGAAGTCCTGAAGCTGATTTTCTATCGCAACCTCTGGCATCAGTGAGGGTTCTTCCATTTGCCTTCGGGGAAATGGGGGATCATGAGACTATCATGCGACTCTGTGGCTGACCTGGAGCAATCCCACCTGGTTCTAGAGGAAATGTGGCAGCTCAGATCTGAGTGATGGGGAAGTGTGCAGCCTCACTGCTCACCCATCTGCAAGTCAAGGACTTGATCAGAGAGCAGGCGATGTTTGCAGGTGTCAAGGCATCCTGAGGAGCAAGATGTGCAAGCAAGGTGGAGCTGGAGAGGAGGAATGGAACATGTACTTCCCATCTGCCAGCTTGAAGGCTTGTCATCACCACACCTCCTGTCCTTCACGACAGCTGATTCTGAATCTGCTGTCCTCTGCTGTCTTTCAGGTCACCCGATAGCAAGACTCCCTGCATCACCTTACCATGACCCTGGCACCTCTCTTCAGGACTCTGAGGTCTCTCTGTACAAGTCATTTTTGCCATATTTAACTCCACAGATCCCAAGTGTCCCTTTATACAGGAGACTTTATTAGGGGCTTCAGATAACAGCCAGCTCTCTAGTGTGTTCTTTCTACCAGGACCTGTCTGGAGCTATTCTAGTCAGCTTTCTCTTTGCTGTGACAAAGAACCCAGCCAAAAGCAAGCTGACTGGAGGAATGGGTTTATTTTGGCTTATGGACTCCAGGGGAAGCTCATGATGGCAGGAAAAATGATGGCATGAGCAGAGGGTGGACATCACTTCCTGGTCAACATCAGGTGGACAACAGCAACGGGAGAGTGTGCCAAACACTGGCAAGGGGAAGCTGGCTATAAACCCCATAAACCTACCCCCAACAACACACCTCCAGCAAGGTTCCAAAACAGCCTTCAGCTGGGGATCAAGCATTCAGAACACATATGTTTGTGAGGGACACCTAGATCAAACCATCACAGAAGCACTACAATATGAGCACATTTTAGCACTCACTCGAACTCTGAGGTACCGTTACCATTCCCACTTCACAAATGAAGAAACAAAGGCACACAATAATTTAAGCAAGGCTGCATAACTTGCCCTAGGTCCCTCAGCTAGTGAGCAGTGGAGATGGCATAGGTTTATGCTGTCTGGTTCTTAATGCATGCTCACACACAGATATTTGTTATGTAAAGGGACAGATGTCTTTTGTCATCCTGTCACTGATCTTGAAAGTTGAGAGAGCTTTATGAGAAAACACAGATATGACTAGGAAGAAGAGAAAAAAAATCTAGGATCTAACACAAGTTGTTTCCTTTCCAGAGCTGTCATGGCACTAATATCTGACAAGGATCCTGGCAGGCCAGTCCCAAGAGGTGAGTAAAGAATTTCCAGTGCATGTACATTTGGGGCAGTTACCAGATAGATGGGCTGACCACAATATGTGAATGGTGAGACCCCAACCAGCCAAAGGGCTATATTGGATCTTTGCTTTTTGGGAATCCTCAATTCTCATTCATGTCCTCTTTCTGTCTCTCTCCCTCTATTGATTAACTTTGAGCCACAGGGTGGAGTGGTGGGGGGGTCTGAAGAACTCTTGAGAGAATGAGATTAGGAGGAGGTGTGTGTTGGGGACAGGGAGGAGAGAAATGGGATACCAACACAATATTTGCCCATACAATATATCTAATTTCAAAATTAGATATATTGTATGGAATATATATATATATATATATATATATATATATATATATATGGAATGAGCCCAGACTGATTAAGCTACACTTCTACTTCCATTTTTTTCAAGTTAATTGGCTTTTTTCTCTATATTTTTAGTCTTCTCATCTTTAAAACGAGGAGAGGAAGAGTGACTATCCACCTCATAAGGCTATTATGTGACTTAAAATGGTTCATTCATATGAAGAACTTAGGAACTCAGGAGGATTCATAGCCTAAGCGAGTGCTCAGTAAATGTTGCTGTTATGTCCATACCCCGTATGGCGCGTGCAGGCAGCACTGTGGGCAGGAGTCAAGGTGCTGGAGTCCTCAGTCCCATCTCTTTCATTAGGTATGTGACCTTGACCAAATGAAGATTTCCCTAATTCAAAATGCTTTGG
>PVHP010016039.1:0-36478 GCA_004024765.1 Zapus hudsonius | reverse complement strand
CACTTCCTCCAAGGCCCAGAGAACATTCAAGAAGAGGAGGTAGAAAGAAAGCCAGAGAATGGGAATGTGTGCTTTAGAATTCTGTCTACTGTACATGAAGTGGCCATTGCATTTATGGCCTGACAGTGGCTGTTGTTACCAGTACAAAGCCTGCATCAACATTTCATCATGGATGATGGAGTAAAACAAAAACAAAAAATGACATCAAAGTATAACAGGGACTAGTTGGAAAAAATAAGTGGTTCACAAGAAATGAACGCTTGTGCAATGGAGGAGCCAAAGCCTGGGGGAGGAAATCAACAGCTTGTAATTCGGCCAAGAAATCCACTCAGTGACAGGGAGCCCTTAACTGGAACTGGGGACTCAGGGCGAAATGCACCAGGAACCAAAATCTTGGGACCCCAAAGAGAAATGCACTTTATAAGTGACTTACAAAGAGGCCACTAACAATAGAATCTAGCCAATTCAGACATGTGTATCTCAGGTAACCTATACTGATCTCATGCTCCGATAGAGATTCTGTTTGTATTTTTCAGAAGCCAGTGAGAGACCTGTGGTTTCTCCAACCCTACCAACAAACCACAGGCCAATAGCTGACATCCTGGCAAGAGATGAGCCAACCCAGACCTACCGTGGAGGATCCACATGAAACCCCGCAGAGAGTGGTGGGATAAGCAAGAGAACTCTAACCACAGCCAATCAGTCAACCCAGGATAAGTCAGTGAGACAGGCACCAATGATCTTCAATACAACCTAAAGCAGAAGTACAGAGGCCCCTAAGACCTCAACAATAAAGCAGCCTTAATACTCACCCACCATGACTCAGGGAACTGAGCGGAAGAGGGGACAGAAAGAATGTAAGAGGAGAATATCCAGAGACATGGCCCCCCTCGGTAACATCATACTAAGGAGGGTGGAACCGGGTTGACTCCTAGGCTCTCCATAACCCCCTACCCCATGGACTGATCCAGATTGCCCACGGAGGAGGATATCCAGCTGAGTGGGGACAGGGAAGAGGGAAATCGGGGAAATGGGGATACCAACTCATTATTTGCTCACTCAATGTATCTAATTATGGATAATAAAGGGGAAAAAAGATCAACTTGACAACAGCAACAAAAAAGTGGTTCAATGGAAGGGGACTAGGGGAGGAGGGGACAAAATAAAGTAATAAGAGGGAATTGTGATCAAAATACATTACATACATGTTTGAAAATTGTCAATTAAATGTTAAAAAAAGAAACCTATCAGGAGACAGATTAAATGATTAAAGAATCATTTAAAAGTGGGTTTTGTCCTGGCTGAATACCAGGCTATCCATGGTCCGCTACCACAAAGACTGATCCAGACGGCCCACGGAGGAGGATATCCAGCTGACTAGGGATGGGGGGGCATTGGGGAATTGGGGATAACAACTCATTGTTTGCCCACTGAATAATGTAACTCATTATGGACAATAAATATATATTTAAGACTTAAAAAAGTGAATACTACATGGATATATTAATAATGGGGGTAGAACATGAATAAACTATAAAAAAGTGGGTTTTGTGTTGGGAAGATGCCTAGCTGTTAAAGGAACTTGTTGGCCGACTTGGGTTTGATTCCCCAGTATCCACTGAAAGCCACTCAGTGGTGCATGTGTCTGGAGATTTTTTGCAGTGGCAAGAGGCCCTGGCATACCTAAATTCATTCTCTCTCTCTCTCTCGCTCTTAATCTCTCTCAAATAAATAAAAATATATTTATAGGGCTGGAGAAATGGCTTGGTGGTTAAGAAACTTGCCTGCAAAGCCTAAGGACCTGGGTTTGATTCCTCTGTACCCAGGTAAAGACAAATCCACAAAGTGGCACATGCATCTGGAGCTCATTTACAGTGGCTAGAGGCCCTGGTGCCCCCGTTTTGTCTCACTTCTCTGCTTGAAAATAAATAAATAAAAATATTTAAATGTATATATATTTATAAATCAAATATTTATTTTAAAAACACCAAGTGTGGTGGCACATGTCTGTGATGGATGCAGGAAGATCAGTTCAAGGCTAGCTTCAGCTACATAGTAAGTTCAAGACCATCCTGTCCTAAAAACCAGAAAGAGGGCTGGAGAGATGGCATGGTGTTTAAAGGCTCTTGCTTGCAAAGCCTGATGTTCTGGGTTCCATTCCTCAGTACTCACATAAATCCAGATGCACAAAGTGATGCATGTGTCTGGAGTTCATTTCCAGTGGCAGGAGTCCCTAGCAGGCCCATACTCACTCTCTTTCTGTCTTTCTGTTGAGCTCTCAGAAACAGGGACGGGGCTTCAGCACTAAATCTTTATAGCTGTGGGGAGCCATTGAAGATTATGGTTTAGAAGCGTCAGTCACATGACCAGACTGGATGGGCATGTTTACAGCAGTGACTGACAGGTTCTGTCAAATAGCAAGCCCTACCCTTAAGCTGTTGCAGCAATTTGGAGCAAAGGCGTTAAGGATAGTCAGCAAGCAGTCAATGGCTTCAATATTGATTTAATGGGCAAAAGCCCCATTCATCATGGGGCCAGTTCTCTCAAGCACCCACATCTATGAGTAAGGGATTCATCATTTCCCTATTACATATTGATTAAGTCATTCAGAGCTAAAACTGATGCCAAGGAGTTGCAGCTAATCAAGCTAAAATAACAAGTTGGAGGTCAAGGCAGGCCCTCTGCCAACTGGGCAAGAAGCTGGCCCCAGAGGCACGGGGCACTGCAGCAAAGCACCCTGTCCCTGTTCTGGGAGTTGGGGCAAAGCACTGAGAGACCTGGCAGTGCATTTCAGCTGCATCTGGAGGCTCCAGGGCCAACTCTTAAAAAAAAAATCACACCTCTCAGGGCTTCTTTCAGAGCTGAACAGCCAAATGGATTCAGTCCCAGGGGTACGTGGCTAGGCTATCTTCCCTGCTAGAGTGGGAGAATGGGGAAATAGGACTGGGGTTGACACCTAGGGGAGGCAAAGGCTTGGAGGGGGGGCAACAACAATAATAGTCTGCAATGGCAATCATTGGTGTTTGTATAAAGTTCCCTTTGTGTTCCAGAAATGGAGGGGGGAGGGAAGCTGAGCTTTCTCAATAGAAAAGCAGTTTTCTCCCCCCAGACCTCTGCAAATGCAGCCACTTGCTATCCCATGCCAGATTTCTACCCATCTGCATAGAGAGCAGTCCCCTCCATCCATCCACCTGAGGACCAGCCTAATGGGGAAGAGCTAAACTTCCATCACCCTGGATTGGCATAATCCACAATTAATTGCCTCTCAGCACCCCATTCTGACAGCGCTCCTGCCTGCCCCAGCCCAGGCTGCGTCTCTAGGTGTCAGAGAACCTAGCTACACAGCTGTGGAATGTACACCTTCCACGGTGAGTGGAGAAGGCTCATTCAGGGACCACGACCATTAGGAGATGGAGGCACCACACCAAGTAGAATTTAGCTTGGAGCTTTCCTGTTTCCCGTCGTGGAAGGCTGATAACACAAGTTTGGGGCTGGCAGCTGGGAACCTCTGAATTTTGCTACAGTTCACTCACGCACCATTACCACCATTATCTTTATTTTCGGTCATCTATCGGTCATCATCACCAGGCTCCTCCTCCCCGTGGCCAATGGAAGGGAGGAGGGGACACAAAATGGGCTGGCTATCCAAAGAGGGTGGGTTTTAGTAGGTACCGAGGTCGTTCCCTAGCCCAGCTGGATTCTGTCCCATGGAGAAGCGTGGCTGCGCAGCTGCATCCTCGGGCTTTCCAGGCTGAGAGGGCGACAGGTTTCTCCAGCCGCTGCGGAGCACAGCCGCGAGGTAGCCAGGCTCCTCTCCTGACCTCCCATGCCCTTTCCTGCCGCCCGGGTGTTATAGGCGACCTCGTCACCACGCCGGTGAGCTGGGCTAGGAGAGGCGACCTCGCAGCTCCCTTGCTGGGTCTGAGCGCCGTCTCCGCCGCTGGCCCTCCTTTCCCCGCCTGCGCCGCGCGTGACTCCTCCTCCGACTTATTCCGCAGCGACCCCACCCTGTCTGCACGCGGTTTCGGCGGCCACACCTGGCTCTGGACGGGAGGAACACCCCGAAGGTGGAACGGGAAACTGGGAATCGCGTGGGGAGCTCAGTGGGCGAGGAGAGCGGCCTCAGCCCGCCCGGGGCCCCCGCAGCCGCAGGGCCGCCCACAGCGGGGCTGCGGCGCCGATGCGCTGTCCGCGGTGCTGACGCCGGCCTTCCGCCCGGAGCCTCGGGCTCTTCCCCAGCCGCGTCGCGAACCCCCGGAATCCGCCGGGACCCGGCTGCTGCGGTGGGGTCCCAGACAGAAGAGTGAGCGAGCGCGGGGAACTTCAGCTTCAGGCCAGGGGTGGGTGCCCTGTGGCCCCAGCGCCCGAGACCTCAAAGCATCAAGTGGAGCAAAGTTTCCCTGTAGCTGGAGAAAGGACGGGACTCTGGAGCCGAGCGCAGGGAGGGGAAGGCAGCGCGGGGCTCGGAAGCAGGGCGGCAGACAGCCCCGCATTGGACACCTGCTCTGGCAGCCCGCGTCGGTGCTGTCAGAACCACCCGGAGGCGTCGCCACGGCCCCCCTCCCCCTCCTTCCCTTCCTTGCCCCGCCCCCAGCTCCGGCGACTCCGCCTCCCGGAGCCGCGAAGAGGGCGCTTCCCGGGCGGTGGACTGTCTCCGCCCCGGGCTCCGAAGCCGACGCCGCCAGCACTGCCCCGGGAAGCAGGACTGCCCGCGTGGCTCGCGCCTAGGAGCCCCCGAGTCCAGGGCACCTCGTGGGACGCCTCCAGGGACTCTCTCCGCGTCCGGCTGCCACGTCCCGGTCCTAGGCGTCCCAAGCGCAGCCCACGGCCTGCGTGCACAGGACTAGGAGACCCGGGGCCCCGTGGACTCCGGCCACAGGGCGGCAGGGGCCCCAGGAGCCGGCCGGGCGTCGGGGCGCCGCTGGGCCGGGCGACCCCCGCGTGGCCTGAGCGCCTCCGTCCGGGCGCTGGAGCGAAGAGCCGCTTCCCCGACCCCCGCTCGCCATCCCCGCGCTCCGGCTCCCGCGGGGGGGATGCCGCGGCCGCGGCCCCGGGGCTGAGCTCCGGACCATGTCCTCTCGCGGCCCCCGGCCCCCGCCCCGCCGCCGCCGCCCGCCCCGCCCCTCCTGCTGCCGCTGCCGCCGCCGCCGCGCGCGCCTCAACGAGGACACCGGCCGCTTCGTGCTGCTGGCCGCGCTCATCGGCCTCTACATGGTGGCGGGCGCGACCGTCTTCTCGGCCCTCGAGAGCCCGGGCGAGGCGGAGGCGCGGGCGCGCTGGGGCGCCGCGCTGCGCAACTTCAGCGCGGCGCACGGCGTGGCGGAGCCGGAGCTGCGCGCCTTCCTCCGGCGCTACGAGGCCGCGCTGGCCGCGGGCGTCCGCGCCGACGCGCTGCGCCCGCGCTGGGACTTCCCCGGCGCCTTCTACTTCGTGGGCACCGTGGTGTCGACCATAGGTGAGCGGCGCGTCGGCCCCCCGCGCGCTCTTCCCTCGCCGCCTTGGCTCCGCGAGCGGGCCCGCCTTCCCCGCGGGGCTCCTCTCCGCAGGCCCCCTTTCCTCGCGGGAGGCGGCCTGAGTGCCCTCGCCTCTGTGGGCCTCGATTTTCCTACCGTAAGAACCGTGAGCGCGTCAAGGGTCGCTCTCTCCGACCCCTGGCCTCGGTCTCCTCACCGGGCCACCCTCAAAGTTTCCATTTTCTCTTCGTTCTCTTTCTCTTCCTTGATCTGGTGTTTATCGTGGGAAGGTCGCCGCTGACCACACTCCCTTTCCCGAGATCTCCTTCCCTGGGCCTCTTCTGCTGTCAACACTGTCCCACCCGCTCAAAGAAAAGTCTGGAAGTTCGGGGCCAGGACAACCATTTAGCTGTTTGCGGCCCCCTCCCACCCCCGGTTTTCTCCTCCCTCTCCCCTTAGCTTCTCCTCAAACTTCTTGGCCTTTTCTTTTTGTTCCCGCTCCACTTTTTAAACCAACAGTGGTGCCCAGGGGTAGCTAGGAGTAGAAGACAGCTTCCTTCTACTTTCCATTTTGGATATAAACACACATTTTCTTAATATTAGGGAAAATGCTGTGCAGGTACTTCTTGAGATTTCACCACACCTCTCTTTTTAGCTAGATTGCAGTCCTAAGAACTCCTGAGGACTCTCCAGCCGCCACCCCCACACCCCCACAGACTTTAACTCCCTTTCCTGGGACTTGGACATCCGGAGAAACAGCCTTCCCCCATTCATTCACCTGGACAGAGCGCAGAAGGAAAAAGCCTTTCATTTTGGGAAGACTTATGTCTCACCCCCTCCTGCTTGAGTCCTGGAGTGGGAGAAGTACTTGTCTGGTCATATTAGCCATCCCAAGTTACTTTCTTCTGTTTGGGAGGAAGGGGTCTTCCAGGTCTGAGAAATGCAGGGCTTCAGAACCCTTCATCCTAGAGCATGGAATAGCTAACTACCCACTAGAAGCCAATGAGTAAGGCTGCTGGGAGTCTGAGAGAGGGGTTGCACGCATGTGCATCGTGTGACCAGTGAGAGACATCTCTGCTTGTGCGCGCTCTGTGAAAGGGCAACCTTGTCTTCAATGATTTTTTTCATGTGTCATGCTTGATCTGATTACTTTAAATAGAAATGTCAAATATGGACTGAGTCCAAAGTCTGCACAAATTAGATAAAAATACTCTTTTAAAAACATATCATGTTGTTATAGTGATTGGAGATATAAAATGCCCCCCTCAAAAAAATCCCCTTTTAAGAACTACATCAAGTTGCTATAGCAACTAGAGGTTTGTTTTTTTTTAGTGTATTTAAAGTACTCAGGATCCTTGATCCTGGGGGATGAGATCATGCATTTATAGTTTATTGTTGATATATATTCTTACTCTTTTAAAAAATATTTTATTTATTCATTTTTAATCAGAGAGATAGATCACCAGGGCCACCACCTTGTGGGTCTGACTTATGTGGGTACTGGGGAATTGAACTGGGGGCCTCAGGCACTGGAGCCAAGTGCCTTAACGGCTGAGCCATCTCTCCAGCCCTATATTCTTACTCTTGTAACACAGTTTGCTTCTTTTACAGAGGTACACCTGTAAATATATGTAGTCACAACATGCTGTAGCTTTCCTAATGGAACCCACAGGCCAAAGTAGAAGTTGTTGGCAGTAGCCACTTCCCATTCAGGCTGTGAATCCATCCAGATAAGACCCTATCCTAGTGCTTGTGCTCACTGTGCCTCTCTGATGTGCTCCCATCACTCTTGTGCTCACAACCCCTTCAGAGGCAATAATTCTGAGCCATGACTTCTGGAGCTTCTCTCATCTCTGTGCACAGAATCAAGTGAGCTTGTTGGGAAATTATTCCATGCCCCAGCCTTTAATCTACTGGCAGGATTGGTTGTTCGTTAGTCAAGTGGAAAGGAACTATGTTCTATTTCTTGATTTTTGTTTTTAGATATAGGCAAGCTGTGTGGGAGGGTTACACTGTAGCTTGTTCCATGTTATGAATGACCAAGCACTTTGCTTCCAAAATCTGCAGGGAAGGATTCAACCAGCCTGTGCACAGCTCAGAGGTGAAATAGCCCTCTACAGGGATACCAAAACTGCCACATGAATAGCAAAGTCTCTGCCAGCTGCCCTCCTGCTGAGTGGTGGTTTAAATTGGTTTCACTTTTGTCTGTCAAGTAAGTTCTACTGAATCCCCAAGTAACATGATTATCATTTCAACCTTCTCTTTGAAAAAGGCACTTGAATGAGATTTTAGTAAAGACCCTATGTATGTCTGTTTCTCTTCTGCCTATGTAGTTCCTTCCCTTTAAATGCCCCATGTCCTCAGAGATGATTTATTACTGGTATTTTCATAGATTCACAGAGCCAAAGCTCAGTCCTAAATGGGGAGCCAGGATTCTCTGTCTGCCACCTCACCCCTGAGAGAAGAAAACTAATATGAGCTCAGTTTTACTATGATCAGTAAATATCATGGTGTGTGTGGTTCTTGCATCAATGTAGAATTTGGGGGACCAAAATGCCTTGATTTAACTGTTTACACTGCCTAATTAAATAGATATTTCTTTTTTGTGTTGCGTTGACTCAGCTAAATAATTTATCTAGTCTTTTAGTGTAGATAACCATTCATTCCATAAATATGAAGCATGTGTGTCAGATCCGGTGGTACATTTTGAAAAGCAAAAGTGTGCTCTACATGCCATGTCTTAAAACATCTTCCTACATGGGCAGTTGGTTGCAGCATATTTTAGCCATCTTCATTAAAGTTGAGTAGAACCAGACAAAGACTGTTAGCCAAGCCTGCCTATGTTGTCACAGTGTTAAAAAGAATTGTCAAGGGTCACCCCATTAGTGAGAGATTCCCTTAGATCTGGAATCAAAGATATCCTTGTTTGAGACTGAGTATTTAATCATGAGGGTCTGAGTGTATGCATTTGTGTAAGTGAGTCAATGTTCTCATATGTTAGAAGAAAACTTGAAGGATTACATACTACAAGTCAGACAGGTTAGAAACATCTGTAGGCCTTAAACAGCTGAACCAGCAAAAGTCAGTACAAAGAAGGTTAGAGACAGGAGTGCTAGCAATTAGGGGGCATTCTGGTGAGGTATGGTCCAAGGACAGAAGCCATTTACTTTCTGCTCCCCTCCCTGTGGCATGAGATTGTGTATGTGTGCACATACTCTCATTCTCACGAGTGTGTGTGCTTGAGGAAAGAAAGGGCATGAACAGGTCTTCAACAAGTGGGCTGTTTGCCATGTGTGCTCAAGGTCAGATAAGACATCATCATGAGATGGAATATTTGTACTCACATTTGGCTTGAACAGGGCCCCATCTCCAGAGCTGGGTAGTTTGCAATTGTGTAATTGTCTGTCCACACAGCACAGACCTAGTAGGAAAACATGCCTGATTATTCAGCAAATACTTGAGACTGCATAAAAAGTCAATCTGAAATGAAGCTCAAGCAAAATTTTTAAAAATCCACTTTATGGTGTAAATTATTTATACTGATTGCTCACACAGAACTGAAACCCTGTATAATTATACTGTGTGATGTATTCCCTGGGGCTTGAAGTCTATTTTAATGTAAATGCATCTATGTCTTCATCCCACTGTTTAAGAAACATCCAAGAAAGCATCACTCACTGCAGAAGCAAGTGTGGCCTTTGACACATCGTGTCTGAGTTGTCTGGGATCAGATGAAGTAAAGATGAAGACAGAGGCTGTGTTCTTCTAAATCTAAACCATATTCTTGGAGGCAAGCATTCTGGCTTAGAGATGTTCTGAATCCAAAAAGTATTAATCTATCACTCACATGCTAAAGGATGTTTTATTAGTTTACTTTGAAAAGATTAAAAGGAAGCTCTCCACTGGGGCTTTAATTATGCATCAGCCGTGAGATTTACACATAGGGAAGAACATATTTAAAATTCTTTCTCAAATGGCAGCTTGGTCGAAACAGAAATATTTTTGCTTCCTTTTATTAGATTTTCTGGCAGTTTTTTAGCTGTAAAGCTAGAACCATGCTGGTATAGATGGGATGGTGTAGGTATGAGTTGTTGCTTTTGTCACTGCATAATTTAGCTTGCTACTTTCAAAATTAGGCACACTTAATTATTCATCCATGAGATTAGTAACAAGTCCTAACTTTTTTCTCCTTTTTTTTAAGCATGAGTTTTTTTTTTTTGTTTTGTTTTGTTTTGTTTTTTTGTTTTTCGAGGTAGGGTCTCACTCTAGCCCAGGCTGACCTGGAATTCACTATGTAGTCTCAGGGTGGCCTTGAACTCATGGCGATCCTCCTACCTCTGCCTCCCAAGTGCTGGGATTAAAGGCGTGCACCACCACACCCGGCTCTAAATAAGTTTTTTTTTTGTTTTGTTTTTTTTTAAGCATGAGTTTTTAAAAAATGTTTTTGCTGTAGAGGAAGCAAAGGCATTATAAATCTGAAATATCAATACCACATTTACATTTGGGTTTCTTCTAGTATGAATGTGATGAAGTCGGGGTGGGGTTTTTGGTGTATGCGTGTGTTTATGATGTTATGCACGTGTACACATATGCTCATTTGTATGTGGGCACATGTGTGTGTGGGTGTGCATATGAATGTATACTTGTGGAGGCCAAAGACTGATATTGGTGTCTTCCTCTGTTACTCTTCACCTTATTTTTATTTTGTTTACTTATTTGCATGTGTGTGTACACGTGTGCATATGGGCATGCTGGGGTCTCCTACTGATACAAATGAATATCAGACACATGTGCCACTTTGGGTCTGGCTTTACAAGGGTAGCTGAGAAATTGAACCCAGGCCAGCAGGCTTTGCAAGCAAGCCCCTTAAACCACCCTCTAACCAATCTCCCCACCTTATTGCTTGAGACAAAGTTTCTTACTGAACCCAGAGCTCACTGATTCAGCGAGCTGAGCTAGCCAGCAAATACCAGTGACCCTCCTGTCCCTACCTCCTCAGCACTGGGGTTATAGGCTTATGGGACAGTGCCCATCTTTTACATGGGTACTGGGGATCTGAACTCAGGTCCTTATGCTTAAACAACAAGCACTTTACTTACTGAGTCATCTCTCCAGTCACAAAGATGGTTTTGACACCTGTAATGATATACTTGACAGAAAGAAGAGAGCACTGTCTCTCACTGCTTTTATTGTTTTTTGTTTGTTTGTTTTGTTGTTGAAAGATGATGCTGTGTGTGATAGAATTGAAGGACTTTTAAGGAAACCATATTGTTGGATATGAAGCTGGGGATGAGCAAGAAATGCGTTTCTATTCTTTGCTCCATTCTTTATGCCCAGACTACAGTAAACACTTAGTAACTATTTAAATAAATCAGAGAATAGAACAAGTCACTCATAATATGCCACTCCCTTAACACCACTCTTCATTTCTGCAGGTTCTCTGTGATAGGAAAAAGAAAAGGACCTAACTGGTATGGGCTGAGCTGCTTTCCTTTTATTTTATTATTAGTGTTGATTCCATTTTTCCATATGGCCTTCATATGCTGATTTTAATAGGAGCATTATATTCTGTCTGGTTGATGTTTCTTCCTTATTTCTGGGTAGCTGAGTGTTTCCCAGTTTGGGATATTTTGAGTAATGCCACAGTGATCATCTTTATGCATATGGATTATTCCTTCTGTAGCTTCTAGAGATGAGTTCCAGCAAGAAAAGTGCTGAGTCAATGGGTCCTGCTGTCTTCACAGTGCTTGCTTGAGGCCAGCCCTTTTGGAGGGAAAGACTGTTTGATCTCTCCCAAAATGAGCCTCTGCATCTACAAGCCTGCAAAGGTTGGCCAGCGATCCAGCTTATGACTCCATAGAAGCAGGCCACACATCCACTTGTTTGCTCCATTTCTAGGAGCTGAGCTGCCTGCTGACCTAGGCTGTGATTCTGCCATCTTTGGCCTCCCTGAAGCCTCCTGTGGGACATTTTGCTTGAGCAGAGAAGGGCAAGGAAAAACAGATGGGGGCAGCTGCAGGCTGTCAAAGACTGAGAGAAGAGGGGCATTTGGACACTTGTCTCTCCTGTCCCCTGATCCCTAAGGAATGGTCTCCCACTATTTCAGGCCCAGCCAGCTGAGGGATGGCATTCTTCCACTCAGTCTTGATTGTGTCCAAGGTCCCTAGCCTTAAATAGCCCTGAATTGAGCCAAGGTAGATCCTTGGAGTGGGGGCACTATGTGGAAGCACCATGTTGATCCTCCAGAACTTTCCCCAAGCATTTAGACCATTTTATCAACAAAAGCCAGCAGGTAGCTCATTATATGAAACAGACAGTAGAAAAGCTGCTCTAATTGGAAGTAGACTCTGGAGTCCCAACCATGGGACTACCCCTTAGATGCTATGTACTTCCTAGTGGTCTGTTTCTGAGGTCATCTCAGCCCCAAGTCGTCACTGAGCTCCCTGGTCCTCCCCTTGCCTCTATCCAGCTCCACTGATTTTTCCCTGGGAACAGGAGCCAGTGACCAGCAACCCAGAATGTGTACGTGGCCCAAGTAGGGAGGGTCTTGGCTTCACATCCTCATAGTAGCAGACTTTGGTGGGTGGGGATGCTGGAAGACCCTGAAGCTACAGGAGCATCTCACTTTCCACAGGATTGAGAAAAGCCAACTCATAGGGAAGGGGAGGGGCTGGTAAAACTTGCCCCTCACTCCAAGCTGGCTCTTGGCTGCCACTGCTGCTTAATTATCTGGCCCAAAAGTTTTTTCCTAAATCCTGTCATTCCTTAGCCAACTGCCAGCTCTAGCTCTTCCTTAGCAGCAGTTAGGACTGTGACTGCAGTGAAGAATGTTCTGGACCCTATCTTGAGTGTCATCTCCCTGGGCAGAGCTAAGTTTCAGTTTTGATAGCAGGTCATTGATGACTGATGTGTCTGCCTAAAGGGCTGCTCCCATCTGCTTCCCCCGGGTCCTGACGTGACTGTGATGGAGCACTCAAAACCCTATAATTTCAAGTTTTACAATGTCCTTTATCCTCAGGCTAATTGTTGCAGACATCTGTTATACGCGAAATGCCTCTTACATTGTGCCCCGCAGGGGAATCACCTGCCATCTTGTCACCATGCAGGTTTCTGTTCAGGGTGATCTGGGGGTGGGACCTATGGTTCTGAATTCCTCATGACCTCCTAGCTGTGCCTAAACTGCTGGGCCCCAGATCACAGTTATGAGTCAGGGCAGAACAGCAAAGACTAGATCCTGCCCTGCCACTCCCTGGCTGAGTAGCTTTGGGCAGGACACATCACCCAGTGCCTCAGTTTCTCCATCTCTTAAAGAAGGAAGTGTCAAGGGTCAGGTGAGTTATCTAGCTTTGATGCTGTCACATCTAGGAGGACTGTTTCCTTAGCTGTGGCAGTGTGGGTTGGTGGATGTGTGAAATACACCAGCTGCAGCTGCCTGCCAAGAATCCAGGTCCATTTCTGCCATCTCCAAATGCAGGCCCCTGGAAATATATGTCTCCTTATCTTACTCAGAAGGCCAACACAGAAAGATTATCATGAGTTCAAGGCCAACTTGAGCTACATAACAAAATCCTATCACAAAAAAGTGGCTCTTGCTCATGAGCTACTTTAAAGATTGAAGGAGTTGATACCTGTATGCTGCCTGGCAAGCCCATGACAGCAGCAGCTTTCCCTGCTGGTGAGCCCTGTGCTGCCCCGCACATGGGGAGACTGGGGCACTCCTCATCCTCTGCAGCTAACCCAGCCACACGACCTATGAAGAACCCTGTGCGCTTCTGCCACCTTGTAGTGTGGCATCTCCTATTTTGTGGCTGACCACTGTCTTTCAGGCATGTTGAAGTCCTGTGCTCTTATATAACCACCCTGGAAGAGTGTTTTGGTTTTTGTTTAATTTGGTCTTTTTTTTTTTTTTTTGAGGCAGGATCTCTTGTAGCTCAGGCGAACCTTGAACTTGAAGTGTAGCTGAGGATGACGTTGAATTCCTGACTCACCTGTCTTTACCTCCCAAGTGCTAGGATTGCAGGCTTGCACTCCCTGCCCCCCATTCCTGGCTTGAAAGGATGATTTTAAAAAGTATTTTTCTTTGGGTCCTCATCTAGGAGGTCTTGATTGTTTCCCACATGAGCTGGGAAAGGAATGGGTGATTAAATGGCAGGTGAGATCAGCAAGGGGCTAACCCAAACCTCATTGGTCTCATTGGTTGGTTCCATCCCTGCCATGTGTCAGGTGGCCAGTTTACTGTATGGAGCTTTCTGTTTTCACAGAAATCTCCCAAATTCCTAGACTAGGGGAAAAAAAGATGATAACTCATTTCATAGAGGCAGAGGTTGGCTCAGATAGATTAAGTGGCTATGTTGGAAACACAAAGCAAGTCAATCCATATCAGGATGGAGAAATGGAGGATTGGGGTTCCTGACTGCCCAGGATTTTCTTCTTAAAAATATTTTACTTTGAGAGAGAGAGAGAGAGAGAGAGAGAGAGAGAGAGAGAGAGAGAGAGAGAGAGAGAGGCAGCTTGGGCCTGCCAAGGCCTCCTGCTGCTGCAAATGAACTCTAGATGCAAGTGCCACTTTGTGCATCTGGCTTTATGTGGATACTGGGGAACTGAACCCAGGCTATCATGCTTTTCAAGAAAGTACCTTTAAGAGCTGAGCCATCTCCCCTGCCCCCTAGGATCTTCTTTACTGATGCATACATTACCACAGTGGAAAGAACTTCAGCCTCATCCAGCATCTTCCCAATAGTAGAAGTGGAGGAGATGGAGGAGGTTTAGTAAGAGCTGAAGCAAAGTTTAGGAACTCTGAGATTCGGCTGTGCCATGCTCCTTGCACCCTCTACAGCTACAGTGATGCAAAGGCTGCCTGTTTTCCATCTTTCTGGAAAGTTTCATTCTTCAGAGCCTGGCACTTCTAAGAGGAAGCCGCTAAGCAGGCAAGCATGGGAGCTGGAGTCAAAGGGAAGTTTGAAAGCCCATTGTACTGACTCCTGCCCACAGAGGGGACCCCTTGAACTATATCAGCCATCATGGGGAGGCAGAACAGAAAACCAAGTAACTAGAAGATTATTGCTGCAGGAAAGTCACAGCAATGAGGAGGATCTGGGGACAGGACCAGCTCAGCACTCAAGCTCTTGAGGCTTGGTTGGTTCAAGGGAGACTCTGCCCAAAGTCAAAACCTGGGAATAAGGCTGGGTGTGGTGGCACTTGCCTTTAGTCCAGCACTTGGGAGGCAGAGGTTGGAGTTCGAGGCCACCCTGAGACTACATAGTAAATTCCATGTCATCAGCCTGAGCTAGAGCGAGACTTAACTCACACACACACACACACACAAAAAAAAAAAAAAAAAACCTGGGAATCTACCCTGCCCAGACATTAGGGAAATATGTAAAACCAAATGCTTGCCAGTATATCCATCCTCTTCCCATCCTCAACTTCTTCCCACTCCACCTCATTGCAGCCTCGACTCCTCTACTAGCTCCACAGCCATCACACTTGCTTTCCAGGCACTTTGGCAACCTACCAGACCATTGATCATTTGATCATGCCTTTCCTACCAGAGCCCTTCCCTTTCTTCACAACTCAGCTCAAATGGAACCACTCATAAGGGACCTGCTCTAAAGCCCCTCTTATTGCCCTCAGACACATGCTAATTACTTGTGTGTGTGTATATATATATATGCCAGCTTCCAGCTTTAATGTTAGCCTTTGTTCAGTGTAAGAAGGTATATCTAAAGCTGGCCCAGGACTTAGCACATAGTAGGTGTGCAGAAACGTTCATATCCTTTCTTCATTCAGGGCAGTAGCTGAATAGCACAATAGTGCTATTCCCTGCTACAGTGAGAAAAGCAATTATGATCACAACAGTACAATGTGTTGGCTGACTACTCAGAAGTGGGTTCTCTGTTTAGAAATGAAAACAATTAAAGCACTTAGGTATTTTCTCACAATTGTGGAACATGTTGCTTGGCATAAAGTAGGCGAATAGCCAATATATGTTAACTAGATGGAATGAGTGAAAACCTTGGACTTCTAGAAAAACTGAGCAAGCTGGGCCTCCAAGCAACCCCTAGTGCTGGCGGAGCTGACTGTGTTCTGGTCCTCTAGCCTGGCCGGTAGCTTCATGAGTTATTCATCTGGGAGCCAGCTCTGGCCATCTGGGACTCCCCTGGCTGGCAGTGCTGTCTGCATGACACTCTGAGTCATCTAGGTTCTTCTCCATATCCTGCCTAGGGCCCTAAAAAAGTGAAGGCGCCTAGCCAAGCCAGAATCCCTGGAGTGAAACCAAATGAAGCAAAATCCAGTCTCAAACCTGCCACTTCCAGGAGATTGTGGATAAAGTTCAGTCCTAGACGAGGATGCCTGGCTTTTGACCCCATTTCTCCAACTGAATTAGAGTCTTCATCTGGCCCTGGTTGTAGCTCCATCCCTCATTCATCAGAGTCCCCAAACCCAAGTCTGTCTCTTAACGCCCCTGTTCCCCCTGCCTTCCAGGATATACTCTTTGGAAAATGGACATTGGTTCACAAATATGTTGGAACTTTTATCAGTAATGAAATGTAATTCCAAGCTGGGTATGGTGGCTTACACTAAGGAGGCTGATGTAGGCAGATTGCCATGAGTTCTAAGAAAGCTTATCTATAGAGTGAGACCCTAATCTCAAAAAAAAAAAAAAAAGGATATGATCCTACAGACCAAGAAAAGTCGTTTCCACCCACACAGCCAGCACCTCCACAATGCCTCCAGAAATACTTGGGGAAGTGTCTTTGGAATACGTTGTCCCAACTTTCTGGAAAGTTACAGTTGAGATCAACGCAAACCCTGAGTAGCACTCTGCATACCTTCTTCCATATCCCTTCCAAATAGCCGAGATCTCTTTTTTTGCTGCCAAGTGTTCTGAATTCTGAGCACCTTCTGCAAGTCTGTTTAACTGCTCAAGCCAGGCCCTGCCAGAAATGCTGAAGGGACAGCTCTGGCCAAGAGGGAAAGGAAAACACAGGGCTCTCTTCAAGCTGAGCGGCTTGGCATTTCCTATGGAGCAGGGCGCATTTTGCAGGCTGTGCAGGTTTGGATCCTTAGGTTATCTTCTACCGTGGAAGGCCATGCTGATGTGGGGACCTCAGGCCCAACCCTGCCAGCTCACTTACCATCATCCCATACTTGGTGCTGTAAGGCATGCACTGGCAAGTGAGAACCTTGACTCTGTCCCTGCTCTTCTTCTCACTGCTTGACACCAAACCTGGCACATGAGAGGGGCTCCAGAGATATTTTTGGAATGTATGTGAATTTGGATGAATAAGATTCCCACCTATACCTGGCATTTGTTTAAGAAAAAGTAAAATATGAAAATCTCCATATATAAACCAGATTACAAATTGGGCGTGGTGATGTATGCCTATAATCTCAGCACTTGGGAGGTAGAGGCAGGGGGATCATTAATTCAGGATTATAGCAAGTTGGAGGCCAGCCTGAGGTACATGAGGCCCTGTCTCAAATGGAAGAAAACAAACAAGTCTGGTATGGTGGGACACACTGTTAGTCCCAGCACCTGGGAGGCTGAGGATCATCATGAGTTTAAGGCCAACTTGGACTACAACATTAGTTCCAGGTCAGCCTGGGCTAGAGTGAGACCCTGCCTCTTAGTAAGCCAAAAAAAGGAGGGCTGGAGAGATTGCTCAGTGGTTAGGGTGCTCGCATGCAAAGCCTAATGACCTGGGTTCAATTCCCTGTTACCCATGTAAAGCCAGCTGCACAAATACAGCACAGATACAGGTGCATGTATCTGGAGTTCATTTGAAGTAGCTAGAGGCCCTGGCATGCCCATTCTCCCTTTTGTTCTTTCTTTCTCTCTCTCTTCTTTCTCTCTCTCTCTTCCTGTCTTTCTTCTCTCTGTCTCTCTCTCTGCTTGCAAATAAATAAATAAAGCCAGGCGTGCTGATGCATGCCTTTAATCCCAGCACTGGGAGAGCAGAGATAGGAGGAGCACTGTGAGTTTGAGGCCACTACATGGTGAACTCATTACATAGTGAATTTCAGGTCGGCCTGGGCTAGTAGAGCAAGACCCTCCCTCAAAAAACAAAAATAAATAAATAAAATATTTTTCTAAAAAGCCAAAAAATCATTTAAAAAAGAATATAATGATTCCCTTTGTAAAAGAAGGCTTCTCTGTTTGAGAATTCCTGTCAGGGCTTCCATTCCCAGGACACTGGAAGTGGGGTGCAACTTGAAAGCAGTTTTCCAGAAATCCTTCAGCTACACAAAGCCCACTGCACTTCCTCAGGAGCCCCTAATGCCTGAGGGACACCCGAATGTCCCATTAGCAGGCAATTCACAGGCTAATTGGGACGTTCAGAGCATATAGCAAGGAAAGATGAGTACTGCACCCTCTCCTGATGGTCGTAGCTCTGGGCCCTGGAACAGCTGAATAGAGTTGGGTTTTAGGTCTTACAGATGAAACTTGCCTCCCTAAGCTCCTTGATGTGCATTGTGAAAGCAGGCAGATAAGCATTATTTATGTCTCCATTTTAAGTATGAAGAAGCCTGTATCACCAGGAAACAGCTTGCTGTGTGTGTGGTGCTTGGGAAGTGTGCTAAGGACTTGGGCCTTGGAATTAGATTTCCCCCTGGCATTGTGATCCTGGCACTTATCTCCTGCTCCTCTCCTAGGTTCCTCTGGCCCTGGCCCGTCCCTCAGATGACCAATTCAAGACCTGGGCTCCATAACCATCTCACCTATTGCAATGCTTTTTCCATTCCACTCCCACAGGTCACTAGGTTCTGTCCACTCCCTTGGCATTACCGATATTTTACTTCCCAGTTGTTCCTTTGTTCATTCATTTGTGTGTTTGTGATAGACTCATGTAATTTAGGCTGGCCTCAAGTTTACTATGTAGCTGAAGATGACCTTGAACTCCTAATCCTTCTGTCTCCACCTACCAAATGCTGGGGATTACCACCTCACCATGCAGCCTTCAAAGTTTTTGATTCTAAAGATCTGCACCAAATAAATAAATAAATAAATAAATAAATGGGCGTGGTGGCGCACGCCTTTAATCCCAGCACTCAGGAGGCAGGTAGGAGGATTGCCATGAGTTCAAGGCCACCCTGAGACTACAGAGTGAATTCCAGGTCAGCCTGGACTAGAGCAAGACCCTATCTCGAAAAACAAAAATAAATAAATAAATAAATAAATAATAAAAAAGATCTGCCCCATCTGACCACCATCTGCCATTCTGCTAGTTCTCATCTTCCCCTGTCTCCACAATAATCATGTGACCACAGGTCCATAGATGATTAGCCCTCTGCCCCTTAGGTTTCTAGCATCTTTGAGTTCTCATTTCTTGGCTAGCCCAGCTTAGATTAATGTTCTGTAGGGACCCTAACTTCCTTGCCCTTCTCTTCCTGTGTTGTACCCCGATGCCAATTGTTCCCCTGTTCGTCACCTGCCTCCTGGTAGCTAAATAAGGCTACAGAAAAGCATGGAAAGATGATGGCTGGTCCAAGTTTAAGTTAGTGAGCCTGGATGCTAACTGGAGACTCCACACGAGCAGCACTTATACACTTCCTGTCAGTTTATCACTTAGCCTGTCCTCCCACAGGAAGCCCACCCACCCACCAACACACACCCCCAAAACTCTCCTCTCATGGCCTTTTCTTATACTTTGTGGAGAAAATAGAAGTAATCAGACAAGGGTTGCCTTTGCTTCACACCCCGAATCCATCCTCCATATGGAGATCCTTCCAACACCAGTTGATGAATTGCCTACTTACTGTGCCTTCTTCACTGGGTTCCATCCCCTCTAACTTTCTCAAGGACCCAGCTCCCACCATTAGCCACCCCATACTTATTAACTTAAAATCCACCAGTATGCAAACATGGTGTACATATTTTTTAGTTCCCTCGGTTGACCCCAGTAGCCCTCCAGATGTTGCTCCATTTTTCTGCTCCCCTTTCAGGGAAAAGTCCTAAACAAGTAAAGTCAATTTTCCCTTCCTCACTTCCCCTCGATCCTGTCCATCAGGATCTCAGTCCCACCTCTCCCCCGATTTGTCCTTGTCATGCTCCCAGCAGCCTCCTGCCTGAAAAAGTCTAGTGAGTCCTTCCCTATCTCTCCCTTGCTCTGCTTCTCAGCAACATTTATTTTTCAAGGTAGGGTTTCACCCAGGATAACTCACTGTGTAGCTCAGGCTGGCTTCAAACTCATAGTACTCCTGAGTGTTGGGACTAAAGGTATGCATCATCACACTTGGCCCAGCAACTTTTGACATTTCTTCTCAAAATCCTCTTTGCTTTCTCCTTCTGATATACTTGCTGTCTTTGGCCCTCATCACCTGTCTCCTGAGCTGAGTTCCCTCCCCTGGTGACCTGCCACTCTTGGTCCATGCAGTCTTCAGTCCCTGCTCCAACATCATCTCTCCTACTGAGGAAGAGGAACGATCTCCTTAATTTCAATGACAGGGCTCTAATTAAGAAAAAATAAAGATTAATGGGAGGATTGCTTCTTACATCACATAAGGAAGCTTTTATAGAAAAGAAGAGCAAAAGAAATAGAACCAACCAGAAGGCATATACTACTTTAATACTGACAGATTGTGGAGAAATTACAAGATCAAACAAAATAAAGCTGGGTGTAGATGGCACTCACCTGTAATTCCAGTACTTTGCAAGAAGATCAGAAGTTCAAGGCTAACCTCTGTTAGAGTGAGTTTGAGCTCCACTGGCGCTACATGAAATTCTGTCTCAAAAAAAAAAAGGAGTGTGGATTTTTAGAAGTGGTAATTGTGGAAAGATAAATACAGGGAAATTGAGGTGGCAGAGTTATTTTAGTAAGATATGCTATATTGTCTCAAACTTTTCTTTCTTTCTTCTCCTCCTTCTTTTTGAAACAGGATCTCATGCATCCTAGTCTGACCTCAAATTTGTTATGTAGGTAAGGATGCCTTAGAACTTCTGATCCTCCTGCCTCCACTTTGTTTCTTAAAGCTTTTAATTGAGAGCTTCCATAAGTATAGACAATAAACCATGATAATTTCTACCCTCTTCCCATACTCCCCCTCTCAAATCCACCCTCTATTAAATCCCCTCCCCCTTCCATTTAGTCTCTCGTTTATTTATTTATTTATTTATTTATTTATTTATTTATTTATTTATTTATTTATTTATTTATTTTTGCGGTGCTGAGGACCGAACCCAGGGCCTTACGCTTGCTAGGCAAGTGCTTATCCACTGAGCTAAATCCCCAACCCTAGTCTCTCTTTTATTTTGATGTCATCATCTTTTCCTCCTATTTTGAAGGCCATAGCATCAGGCGCTGCGAAGTCATAAATATCAAGGTCATTTTGTATCTGGAAGATTGCATTGTAAGCAGTCCTACCCTTCCTTTGGCTCTTACATTCTTTCCTCCACCTCTTCCCCAATGGACTATGAGCCTTTAAAGGCATGATAGAGACGTCTCAATGCTGAAAACTCTGTCACTTCTTCTCAGCACTATGATGACTTTTGAGTCACCCCAGTGGTCAGCAACATCGGAAAAAGAGAAGCTTCTCTAACCAAAAGTGAGAGTAGCATTAACATATGGGGATAAACATTTTAAAAAGTGCTTATAGGACAGTTTGGTGGACATAATACATGCATTTAGCCAAACAACACCAGGTGTTACTTCCCTAGGGCTAATGACCTCCCAATTGAGCGACATTCCCAGCCTCCAATCTCAATCTTCAGCCGTCTCAGAGGTGATTACAATGTCTTCAGGAACGCTGTGATTAGCAGTAATTTTCAGGGCTGGGTGTCTAGCTCAGTGGCTGAATGTGTGCTTAACATGTACAAGGCCCACAGTACTGAAACAAACATTCATTCTCTTTGGTACAGGAGCGGGGAGGGGAAGCCTTCACCAAGGGAAATTTACACTCTGCCTTTATACAAGGGAGAGCTAAGTGCTTGCCTTGCACCTCCTATTCCTTGATTGTCTGCAGCTCAAAATAGCTCAAAATGCTACAGTGGCACATTTCATGGACATGTACTCTGATCTTCCTCACACTCCATGACTTTGAGCCCCATCTATATACTAAGTTCAAGACTCTAGGTCTATGTGTTGACATTTCCATATGGATGTCTTATAGTATGAAAGGTTTAAAAGGCCATAAATACTGATTTCTGCCCTTTCTACCCTGTCAGTCTTTTCATCTCAGTAAATGTCACAGTGGTGTGACATTTGAATGTGAATGTTCCCCGTTGACTCAGGTATTTTTGATTAAGCTTCCTACTTACAGCAGGTGGAGCCCTTCTAGGGAAGAGGTGCATCACTGGGGGCAGATGTTGAGTCCAGCCCTGCTAGGTGTGTAAAGAGCTTGTTTGAGCTCTGGCTGTCCATGCTTGCTGGTGTTGGCTTTTCCCTCTTTGCTGTAAATGTATGGGAGTGAGCCAGCTTCTTCCACCATGATGGAGCTTCCCTGGAATCTGTGAGCCTAAAATAAACCTTTTGTCCCAGCAACAAGAAGGTAACTGCAATACACAGAGTTGTCCTGATTTTTCTTTCTTCCCTGTTCAATCCATCATCAGGTGTCATCTCAACCTGAAAACCCCATTCAGATGCCCTCTTCTTGTCTAGCTGATCTTCGCTTCCATTCTCTTCACTAAGGACTCACAGGGGATGCAACCAGGATATTGACTCTGTGTGCAGAGAGAATTTGGTACAGGGGGCCAGAGACTGGAGCTAGGGTGGTGATGGAGTCTTTGCAAAGGAGCAGAAGGGAAGGAGTGACGTCACTTTGAGGAACCAAAGGCAGCATTTATTGAATGGCACTCATCAAAGCCACACATGAAGATGCAGTGGAAGACAATACCTCTCAGGAGGTAAGGGAGCAAAGGTAGGCTGTATTAGAACAGGAAGCTTCAAAGCCTGCTCAGCCAGGGCCACCGCCCTTCTCTGAGGAGTTGGGGGGTGGGAGGACAACCTTCTGTGCCCTGCAGGAGGGAAAGGTGCCCATATGGGGCTGTGATGCATCAGAGATTGGTGTAGCAATGGCCTTAATTGATGGAGTCTTGTCCTTGGACTCTCCTCCCCCCTCATCCGAATCCCTGCCTTATTTCTTTTTTAATGTTTTCCCATAAAACTTCTTCTTTTATAGCCATTTATGGCTGAAGGGCACCCTAGATTCTGACTCCACGTTGGCACTCTGATGAATTCTATTGCAACTTGTGACCCTGTCCTCTCTCAGGGCAGAGCAGGAAAGGAAGAGACACAGGCCCTGTGGAGAGAGGCTTTACTCCCTGTGTTTCAGTTCTGAGGGGTTGGCATCTCTGCAAGGCCCAGGCTTTGCTTTCCTGTATCATTTCCAGGCCTTCCCTGCAAGACACTGTACTAAGAAATATCATTCAGAGATCCTCTTGGTCATTTGGACCTATGTACAGGGTAGTCTATGGCTATCGCTAGACCTTGGGCCAATAAATAGTTGCCTGTATCAAGAATGGCACAAGATGTTTTGATAGACTAAGGAGTCTAGAGCTAGAGTTAGGAAATTTTATAGTATGAATATGTGTAGGTATTATACTGATCTTCCATATAAATTTTCCAGAACAATTAATAGGCCCTATGTTTAAATTCATCATCCAGAAAACATGAACCTAGTCATCTGTTTATTCAACAAATATTTATTGGATGCCCTTGATGTACCCAAAACTGTTGAAAATCCCCAGGGAGGAGTGGGGAAGATGGCTCAGCAGTTAAGCACTTGCTTGCAAAGCCTGCTGACTCAGGTTTGATTCCCCAACACCCATGTAAATTTTGGACAAAGTGGCTCATGAGTCTGGCATTTAGACTCTGGCACACCCATGCAGGCATATACACGTGCATGTGCAAATAGATAATAAATAAATAAATTGTTTTAACTCTCTGGGAATAATGAATATGTAAGCAAAATCATCCTCTGCCTGGATGTGGCATTCTAACCAGGGGAGACAGTCAGTAGCTGAGTTGAGCGCTAACCTAACATGCATTAGGCCCAGAACCACTTGGACTAAGTGCCGTGATATTCACTTGAAATCCCAGTGCTTAAGAGTACTAGAAATTCAAGGTCATCCTCAGCTACATAGCAAGTTCCGTGTCAGCCTGCCTCAAAGGTAAAAAAAATTTAAAAACAGGATAAGAGAACAGAATGGTGGAGGCAGAGGTACTTTTTTTCCTCTTTAGATAGTGCTTTTAATGTGGGGGTCCAAAAGGGTGACCTTTCAGCAAAGCCTTGGCCCAGCCAAAGGAGTGAGCCATGTGCTCTCTGGAGGAGAGCGCACAGCCTCTGTCAGTGTTCCTAAGCAGTAGCACGGGGAGGCTGATGTGGCTGGGATGGTGTTTGGAGGGGCCCCAAGTGTGAGGGTGTTGAATGTGAAGTGAGGGTTGTTGCTAGGCTATTTCACATCGGATCTCCAGCTATGACAAGGCCTTTGGATTACACGGGGAGGGGAGGCACTGTAAAATCTTGAGATCAGTGAGGGTTCTCGCTTATGCTCAGATGGCTCCAGCTGCTGCTCAAAGGAAAACTGTAGGGCTGCAAGGCCCGGAATCTGAAAACTGTTTAGCAGGCTAGGAACATTCCTGTGAGAGATGATGGGGACCTGACCAGGGTGTACCTGGGGAAGCCAAGGAAGAAGTATTTAAAGTTTTAGGGGATCTTTCTGAAAAGATCTGCTCACCAGAGGTGGAATTTTAGGTTGCTGAGTGTGCTGTGTTTGTTTCAGCAACGTACAGACTGTTTTCTGGCTTGCCTAGTTTCTGGTATAAGAAGCCCAAGAGTAAGCTTGGTGCAGTAGCTTTCACCTGTGATTCCATCACTCAAGAGGCTGAGGAAGGAGGATCATGAGCTCTAAGCCAAATATAAGGAGAGCCTGCCACCTCTACACACTCAAAAAAAAAAATCAGAAGCTTGTGACTGTTTTTATTTTTGTTTACCTGTGAGTCATTTCTCATGCTCTCTTTCCACAGCTGCATTTAGGATCTTCATCCTTGATTTTAGGACATGTTTTGGTGTCTTTTTCTTTGTGTTTATCCTGCTAGGAGTTTGTTGAGCCTCTTAGATCTGTATGTATATATATTTTCTCAAAATTGGAAAAATTTTGGCCATTATTTCTTCAAATATTTTCTTTATTATCCCAATTCTTTTGGAGCTCCAATTACACATCAGTTCATTTTATATTGGCCCAAAGGTGGATTCTTTGCATGTCTAATAACTTTTTCTTAGAGAAAAAGACATGAATTTTACATTTTTGCAAGCAAGCTCCTTTAACCACTGAGCAATCTCTCCAGCCCTTGAATTTTACAATTTTTTTTATGCTGGCTTGTATTGTGCTACTTCTTATAGTCATAATTTTGTACTGGTAGACAGTTAGGCTACATGTACTCAGAGGATCAGGTTTAGTTTTAAGCTTTGTTATGTTTTACATGCAAGTGTGTATTCATATGTGTATGGGTGAAGTGGCCTGCACCTATATTCCCAATGCTAAGGAGGTGGAAATAAGAGAATAACTGGGGGTTTCTGGCCAACCAGTCTAACAGAACAAGTTAGTTTCAGGCCAATGAGAGAACCTGCCTTACAAAAATAAGGAGGGGGAAAAACGGGTGAAGAGCAATTGAGGACAATATCTGACACATGCGTACACACCAATACGTATGGGGAGAGAACCATGTGTGTTCCTTAAAGCCTCACCAAAATTAGGCAGGACAAAGGCTCTTATCCCCAGATGCATATAAAAATTACCTCAGGAGTTCTATTCTTTGGTTGTGTGTGTGTGTGTGTGTGTGTGTGTGTTGTGTTGTGCCATAGTTCTAAGGATTGAAAAGGGGCTCACACAGGCTAGGCACTGAGCTATACACCCAGGTATCTTGGGAGGTTTCAGTCTTGACCACCCAAATTGGTACCCTGTGCCCCTCCATCCAATTGCATTAAGCTTTCTGGGGGTATTTTGCACAATTTCAACTGCAGTAATTTTTGGAACTCCAGAGTCCCAGTGTGCAACAGTGTCCACAAGAGACAAGATCTGAAGACAGGGTCAGATGAAGGAGTCAATGGAGATACGAGTCAGGTTGCAGGATTTTCTCCAGTGCCTGAACTATGCCCACTTTCATTTAAGAATTCATACTAGAGAGGGAGGTCTGGGAAAGATTAATCAGTGCTTAGAGTCAGTCCCTTGCTTGCAAAGTCTGCCCAGTTTCAATTCCCAAGCCACACACGTAAGCCAGATGCAAAAAGTGGTTCAAGCTTCCAGCATTCATTTGCAGCTACAAGAAGCATGCCCCTCCACACAAATCAAATTTTAAAAAAAGAATTCATAATAAAAACAATGGCCTGGAAGCTGGTGTGTACAGATGGTGCTTGTGAACTGCCAGCTTTATCTTTAGGTGAGTTGTGGAGTGGCCAGCCATTATCTACATGGCAGGCCCCCACCCCATTTTCTGTGTTGCTCATTTATACTTTTATGTCCTTTCACCATCATTTTTGCTGTTGTTGTTATTGCTTTTGGTTTTTGAGATAGGGTTTCACATTGTAGCAGCTGGCCTGATATTCACTTTGTAGCCCAAGCTGCCTTGAATTTGTGGAAATCTTCCTGCCTCAACCTCCTATATGTTGGTATTTATTATAAGCATTCTCCGTCATACCCAGCTCACCAGCATTTTAATATGATTTTCTGTTTATGACAGAGAGAGAGAGAGAGAGAGAGAGAGAGAGAGAGAGAGAGAGAGAGAATGACCACACCAGAGCCTCTAGCCATTGCAAACAAACTCCAGACACATGCACCCCACTGTGCACCTGGCTTTATGTACTAGGAAACAAACCCAGGTCTTTGGGTTTTGCAGGCAAGTGCCTTAACCACTGAGCAATCTCTCCAGCCCCCTAATATGGTTTTAAGAGGATGAAGAGATAAGTTCATGTGATTAAATGATCATCTTGACCCAGAAGTCTCTCAAACCTTTAGTATGTAACTATTATTTTCTAGGCTAGAAATAAGACTGGGGGTGCAGCTCAGCAAGTAGAGTGTTTTCTTCACGTGGTAAAGCCCTAAATTCAATCCTCTGTATTGAAAAAAATGCTAGAAATATTGTTGCAGCACCCAGATAGTAGACATTACTTTCAGAATACATTAATTAGTTAGAAAAGGTATGTGTCGACCTGCAATGTTCCCTGATTTCATCAACAGTACTTGTAAGAACATCTTTTCCTTGTAAGTCCACTTACACACATTTGGACATTATTCTCAGACATGCAAGAGAACTGTAAGGCTTTGGATAGAGCTGAAGAACCATGTAATTGTCAAGTATCCATAGGACTCCCAGCCAGATCACTGGACCCATATGTCCTGGCCCCTGGAAGCCACTGGTAGTTTTGAATCGACCGAGGCTGTACCCAGTACTGAGGATGCTATCCTCTCCACAGTAACCTCTGTCTTGGGGAGATTTATGCTGGGCAGGCTGCTTCCCAAGGTAGTGTTGCTGATTTCCATAGAAAACATGGACACATACAAGATTCAGCTGGGGGATTTTATTCTGCCGTCTCCTCTTCTCCATTCTTCCCCTCTGTCTTTCACATTCTGCCACTGCTCTCTGCCAGTCCACATCAGGTGTTTGTGTCATGGCGCAGTGTGAAACAGTGTGCACACTGTCCTCATCTTCTCCTTATCACCATCTTGTGGCAACCAGTATAGTTCTTACCATCATCTATAGTGGAAGAAACTGGGACAAAGAGAGATTCCATGGCTTTCCTAGATCAAGGAACAAGCGACAGAGCTGAGATGTGAACCACAAAGTCAGTGCTGCCTTCAGATAAGGACAGAAAGCTATTTATCAATGACTGAAGAAGGACAGCAATCTACAGCTGGCCTCCTCTGATGGCAGCCTTTGTTTCCCCCACGGGTAACCCTGCATTCCAGACTCCATATTCTGTCCCCAGTGGAGACAACACCCCCCCCCCTGAAACCTCAGCCCTTACCAAGGTCAGCAGACCTTGTAAGTGGAGCTCCAGGTCTGGATTCACAGTGTCCCCTTGGCCTTCACCTGCCCTCCTCATTCACATAGCAGCACTCAAGGGTCACTTCTTCAGAGCTCAACCACTCAGACTTATCATTTGAAAATAAGGTATGGTGCTACATGTTTTCTTTTTCTTTTCTTTTTGTTTCTTTCTTTTTGGCACATGCTTTCAATCCAAGCACTTGGGAGGCAGAGGTAGGAGGATTGCCATGAGTTCATGGCCAGGCTGGGACTACAGAGTGATTTCCAGGTCAGCCTGGGCTAGAGTGAGACCTTACCTTGAAAAAGTCCCCCCCCCAATTAATGATAATAATAATAATAATAAAAAAAAAACAAGACTTGGTGGATACACCTCTATAATCCCAGCACTAAAGAGGCTGAGGGAGGAGAATTATGAATTTAAAGCCAACTTGAGCTACATAGCAAGATCCTATCTCAAAAATTGAAACAAAGAAAAAGACAAAATGTTTTATCTTCATTAGAATAGTACAAGTTTACTATAGAACATTTAAAAAGAGGCCAGGTATTGTGGCATATGCCTTTAATCCCAGCATTTGGGAGGTATAGAGTAGGAGGATCACCAGGAGTTTGAGGTTACCCTGAGATTACATAGTGAATTCCAGGTCGGCCTGGGCTAGAGCAAGATCCTACCTTGAAAAACAACAACAACAAAAGAGGCCAGAAGCCAAAAAGGGAAAGGGGGGAGTCCCCATATTTCCACTACTAAAATAATTCTACGGTGATTTGCCTCTGGGCCTTTTTTCTGTATAAAAATTTGGGATGTTGCTTTTCATGTCTTTTTTAAAGCATTCCTCTTGTTGGGTACATAGTATTCCTTGGAGAGGATGTACTGTAGTTTGTCACAAATATGAGTATACCTCCCATAAGGCCTAGCTCATGGGTACCCCAAACCCAAGGAGGCTCTGCCAAAGACGATGAGTAATTGAGTTGTCTGAGGACTGGAAATAGGGTGGGTTATGTTTGGTGTGTGGCACATGTTAGCTGCAAGGGGACCATTTAGGAGACAGGAAAATTGCAGAGTGTTCATACTGAGCCCACGTCTGCCAACAAAGGGCATGTACAACAAATCCCAGGAAATTACAGCTTTTATAGTCTGAGCTACTCAGATAGGAAAAGTACACAGGACCCAAGTGTTTGAATAAGAACACTGGAAACAATTCTGGGTCCATCACTGGGCCCAGGAAGGGAGAGCTGAAGGAGGAAGACTATTGTTCCCAGCACTGTGATTGATCCCTGTGGTTCAGAGCTCAGTGAATGAGGTGCCAGGAGGCCGAGTTCCCCTGTATGTTGGCCTTGCTCAGGGAAGAGCTCTTCACATGGGAGGGTTCTCCAAGCCAAGATGATCTTCAAGCTTGCTGTGAGGAGAGCCCTATGTAGCTCTGTCTTGAGATGCCTGTGGATGTGGAGGAGGGAGCAGGGGTTCAGGCAGCAGGGGAGCCATCTGTTTCAGTCCCGCTCTATTCAGCACCGTGAGCTAATAGCAGAGCCAGTCTGTCCAATAGAAGGGCCTAGGGTGTGTCCCGAGAATATTCTTGGCCTTTCACTGCCAGCAAGAGCTGAGATGTAACAACAGTCCTGAGACCTCAGTACCTCATCTGTTGGTCTCCTCCAAAAAGCTGTGCTGGTGTCCTGACTCTTTGGGAAGAACCTCCGCCCTCCTCCTGCTAGTCATAGCACTGATGTGAGAATTGAAGCTAGGTAAACAGCACCTCACTTTGAAAATGCTAAACAACCCTCTCCAGAATCAGGTGTGGAGGGGCTGAGGGAATGGCTAATCCCACATCCAGTTCCCAAGGGACAAGTGCATGGGTCATCCAGGGCTGTGACTTTCCTGATCTTGCCTCTTTGTCCTTGCTACCATATACCTCAGAGGATGCATTCTTGCCTTTTGGGAGTATCCAACCCCTGAGCACAAGTACCTAGCGGCATAGATGAGCTTCCCACAGGTTTCTACTGAGTGTATCAGACAGCATCATTAGAGATCTGCAAAGGGGCTCAGCCACAGCAGGGTTCCTGACCAAGACCTGACTTTGCTCTGCCACTCCCTTGCCAAGCCACCAGCCATCATGCCTTTCCAAGCCTCAGACTATAGCTGCAAACAGGGTAGAAGTACCTGTCTCACTAGGTGGTTAGGAGAAAGAAAATATGTAGGGGCTGGAGAGATTGCTCAGTGGTGAAGGTACTTGCCTGCAAAACCTACAACATGGGTTCGATTCCCCAGTACCCATATAAAGCCAGATGCACAAAGTGGTACATGCATCTGGAGTTGTTTGCAGTGGCTAGAAGCCCTGATGTATGCCCATTCTCTCTCTCTCTCTCCCTCTCTCTCTCTCTTTCTCTCTCTCTCTCATAAATAAATAAAATATTTTTGACAGAGAACGAATACAAGTGTAGGTGAGCCAGGGCCTCCTGCCTCTGCAGACAAACTCCAGATGCTACATGGATTCTGGGGAATCAAACCCAGGCAATTAATTTGTAAGCAACTGCCTTTAACTGCTGAGCCATCTCTCCAGCTCAAATAAAATATTTTTAAATGACTATAAAGCCCCACACAAGCTCTAGTGAGGAAAATGTCAGTCTAGCGACTGGGACTTCCAAAAAACATGTGGTTGTCACCTGTACATGTTGTACATCATATAAGGCCCTAGCAACTGTTTTATCCACCATCACATAGACACAGCTACTCAAATAATTCCTATAGAAAGAACACAGTCACATGTCAGAGTTCAGAAGTGCACTGACCAGTGCTGAAACCAGGAAGTCTTGGCATGTCTATTTTTTCTTGTCGCTCCCGTAGGTATTGGCTTCCTGAATACTGGGAGGCAGACACAGCCTGGGTACCCTCACCACTGTTTGTCTTCATACCTCACACTGTCCCTACTGAGCCTCAAGGATCACAGTATGGCCACATTCTGATAAGATAATATTCTGAGCAGTGTGGCCAGGGGTCAGCTGAAACCTTGAAGGCTCCCAGAAGCACAGCCTGCCTGGGAGGCCCTGTCCTCAGCGGTCCAAGGAAACAGATCAAGAAGTAAGGGGTATAACATGTATAGTCATCCCAGCACTTAGGTGCGAGAGGAAGGATGATCAAAAGTTGAAGACCAGTCTTAGCTACATAGCAAGTTCAAGGCCAGTCTGGGCTATAAGAGGCTTTTTTCCCCCCACCTCAAAAAAAGTTGAGGGGGAGTTAACATAGACATTTCAGTTTATCAAGATATGAGAAAATTAATTTATTGGGGTTTTTGAGACAGTTTCTTTGATTTATTTTTTGAATGTGTGTGTGTGTGTGTGTGTGTGTATACAGACGTGTACTCCCTATTCATACACATACAAAAGCCAGAGAAGGAGATTTGGTGTCTTTCTCTATCACTCTTCTGCCTTATTTCCTTGAGACAGGGACTCTCGCTGAACCTAGAGCTCACCAGTTTTTCAGCTAACCTGACTGGCCAGCAAGCCCTAGAAATCTTCATTGTCTCCACCTGCCTCAGGGCTGAATAACAGGCATTGGAGACCATGCAAGGCTTTTTTTTTTTAACATGGGTGCTGGGGAAGGAACTCAGGCCTTCATGTTTGTGCAACAAACATTCTTACCCACTGAGCTATCTCCTTAGCTTAAGGCATGGTTTCTTTCTATATTCCACACTAGCCTTAAACTCACGGCGATCCTCCTACCTCTGCCTCCCGAGTGCTGGGATTAAAGGCGTGCGCCACCACGCCCGGCCCAGACTAATGTTTTTAAAGGAAAACTCTTGTTTTATTTTTTGAGCACCTCCTACATTCCTAGCATTGTGCTGCATCTGAGAGACCAGAACAGGACTTTTTTGCAAAGCACCAACCCTCAGGTTGTGCAGTTTCCATCAGCCGCCAGAAAGCTGAGTGTCTTCAGAAAGATGAGACTATGACCCTGGGCCCAAAGTGGGGGTAAGGACAGCCAGAGCAAGACTAGAAGGAGGTGTTCTAATGGTGAGCACCTGCGGGAGCCAGCAGGCTTGGCAGAAGCAGCTGGCTGACCAGTCTTGAAGGGGAGGCTGTTTCTCTGGGTATAAACAGTCCCCTGCAGTTAGCAAGATAAATACAAACAGAGCCTCCTGACCAAGGCTCAGAAAGGAGGCTTTGCATCCTGACCTCCCTGCTGACTAAGCTGTGGCAGGAGACTGAACTCCAAATGTAGAGGTCAGCTTCTGCTCGGTGACAGTAAGACCCATAGGCAGCTTAACTAGCAGTCACTTGGTTCCTCACAGTGCCCCTGGCTAAAACTGATATCAAGGTTTGATCTTTTCACAGGCATCTCTCCCTGGCCTGAAGTACTCCCTGTGTCTCTACCTGGTTGTCCCTCTGTCATGTGCCTGGCTCTTCCTCTTCCCATAAGGATCCTTGTCAGATCTGATTAAAGCCTCCTTCACCTTAGTTTCCTATTAAAGGAGCTCTCTACCAGTTTGGTCACCTCAACACATGAATTTTAGGAGATGCAATTCAGCCTGCAACAGAGGCCTGGAAGCCACTAAGACCATCCTGCGCCTTCAGAGGAAATATTACAGAACTTTCCTGGCTGGACAGTCATTCTAAACTTAGAGAGACCACCTTAGAGAAAGATGCCCCACCTGTTTCAGGGTTCGATTGTGACTAGTGATTTTCAGAAACTGCTATCACTTATCATGTGAGACTCAGCACCAGCTTGCTTCAACAAATGTGAGAGCTAGAATGAGCTGACTGACAGCTCTTAGAGGCCAGGGTGAAGTCCTAGCATGGCGCCTGGCCATCACAGTGCTTAGCAGCTTCTGTGAACAGGAGGAAAAAGATGAGGTGAGGGTTGTGGAGATAAAGCTAAAATCAACTGAGAAGTGGGATGGATGAAGACTGGGGCATAGCATGACAGCAATCCCTCTGTTGCTTCTCTGCTCTGAGCTCCCCATGGGGATGGTCACACTGAGAATGAGGGAGTACAGAGGTCACTAAAAAGAAGCATGTGAACAAGTGTCTAAGAACCAATGTTCCCGATACCAGGAATGAATCATGGGCATGGGCAGGAGTGTTTTTCTATGGTTTTGCAGAAGACAGAAATGGCCTTGAAATTGATGTCTCTACTGTCTCTTCATGAAAGCAGGAGAGATAACACTAAATCATAGAGAAGGCATTCTGTAGGGAGCAGATACTGCGGTCCCACAGTTGCTATGGAGAAAGCGCAAAGGGCTAAATATCTTTGGGGACAACAGTCAGCAACAGAACAGGAGCAGTTATAAGGAGGCATGTGACTAAATACCTGGAGAGAAGAACATGTTGCCAGGTGATGAGCTGATTCACACAGGCGAGGCAAATGAGCATGCCACTGCTGACTGTGGAAGGTGTTCAAGAGCTGGAACAGGAGGGAGATACTTCAAGGCTGTGCTCCAGGGACACAGATGCATGCCACTGTGCAGCATAGACCAAAAGGAGACACAATGCTCCCAGAACACTGGGGTGTCTATGGGGAGAGGCAAAATTCAGTAAGGGAGAAAGAAAGCAGAAAGCAGAGTTGGCATTGGGCAGAGCTGAGCTCCCATCACAGTGGTGCCCCGGTCTCTGACCTTGGACAAGGTCACAGACAGCTCTGAACCTCAGCCCCTATCTCCTATCACACAAGGAGACAGACTCGGCAGACATCCTGACCAGAGCAAGTCTCCCTACATGGTATAATTGAGTACATGTGGTATTCTCTGAACTGAAGGCCAAGCAAGGCCTTAGGAGCAGAGAGCTTTAGCTATGGAGCCTGGGTAATGACTCCGGGGACTGCACCTCTGAAAGCACCAGCAGGGCTCCTGGCCTGGAGTATGAGCTCCACAGTTCCATTGGCAGGAATTTTGGGGTTGGGGAGATCCCCCAGATATATAAATCCCAAGTTTTGGGTTCTTTCCTAATCTTTAATGAAGACTAATAAAGACGAAACCTCGAAGGATAAATTATGAATTATTGAGTTGATTTGAGGGAAAAATCACAATTTGTGGAGTTTATTTAAAGAAAATTGGGACTGGGAAAGGAAGAGTGGAATTTTCAGAAAGTGGAGGCTAATGAGAACAGGGTCTTAGAAAGTGAAGTTCAAAAGGGGCTGTGAACACATGGGAAGCTTTGAGGAAAGTCTTAGAGGGGCTTCAGACATGTGAGAGCGCCTGTCTGGCATATCCTGAGTGATAATCTGCACATAGCGAATTCAGGGACCGTGAAACAGATAGAGTGGGGAGATTAGGATTAAAGAGGGGAACACACTTGGTATCAGCTCAAGGGGGGCAGGGGGGAGAGAGAGCCCACATGTCTGATCCAGAGTAAGAATCCACACACGATGAATTAGAGACCATCAGACAGATAGAGCAGAGAGACCAGAATTAAAGAGACCTTAAAAGACAGGGTTTGGTCTCCCTTCCCCACCCAGCCAGAAAGCCAAGTGGGGCTGGGAACTGAGACTCACTTGGGGGAAGCTCAGGCCACACAAGACGAAGATGAGAGAATCTCAGGAACTGGAGATCTCGGGAAGGAGAGGAACCCCACCAGGCTGCAACCTTTATAGGATTTAGTTCAGGTAGGCAGGGAAGGATCTGATTTGTTATTAGATCTGGAAGATGGATCATAGAGTCCACCCATACCTGGGTGGGGCTGGGATCATCAAAGTGCGTCATAGATCAATGTCAGGCACGAGTTCTAATCCAAGTTAGGAGTGTTCATTCTGTGTCATGAGAAATCAGGTGTTTGGCATCTTCTGATCTGCGGGCCTCTATCCCTGCTGAGACCTGCCTAGCTTTCTCTATTCTCTCTCACTACCACTTACCTCCTGTACCCCAGCCACCAGTCTTCTCAGCTATGGTAGCTGAAAATAGAATGCAGATTTAGAACCAGGTCAGCCTTGGCTCTCGGGCTCAGACCAGCAGCCACAGTCCTGCCAAGCCCTAACAGAATCCTCGTTCTGAAGCACAGTGGTAGCTGATTTGACCTCTACTTCAGCCTTTCTTCCCATCTCTGGGTAGAGCGTGTTGGTGGGTGAGCCAGGCAGACACAGCATTCGCTATGGATCCTCCTAAGTACTCTCTGGCTATAGCTCGAAACTGAGGGTCTATTTTCATCATGCCTTCTAGTCTATTACTCTTCCGGAACAAGCCGACAGGCTGCCTTCTGAGTGAAGGGTGGATGGAAGCAAGTGTGGAACACCTCAGTCAGAAAGACCAGGACTGACTGGCCTTCATGCAACTTGCCAATGCAAGTTGTCCCCAAGGGATTGGCAGCTAGCCTTTCTGCCCCTGCCCTTTGTGCTGTACCTTAGCCTGGGCTCAGAGGCCCTCAAAGGTAGCAGCTAGCTTGTAGCTGCATGGGTGGGGAGGGAGTGATTCTTTAGGTATGTAAAGCCCAGACTGACTGAGAGCTATTAAAATGTCCACTGTGAGCAGGATTCTTTGCTTTCCAGAACCACAGTGTCCTCTAAAAACTTGCCCCTCTTAGGAGGATTCAAGGCACAGTGTGATTGATTCAGCATTTATTGACAATGTTTGGTGGGCCCACCCTTTGAGAGTCAGCCTGATGTCAGACTATTCCCTACCCCAAGCCCTGTGGGTATCCTCAGATGAGAGGAGCAGGGATGGGTAGGTATCAGAACTTCTGTCTGATGGTAACCTTGGGCTTTTGTTGGCCTCAGCCAAGGACTTCTCTGATCTGGAATTAGATTCCTCCTGGAAGTCTTAGGCTGAGGCTAGGGTTCTCTTTTAGTGGGGTTCAGTGGGGGCAATGATCTCATCCCTAAAAGGAATTAGTCATCAGAGAGACAGGGACAGAGCTGGGGGCAAGTCGGAGCCTGGCTATGTAAATGAGTCATCTTCCTCCAGCCAGCTCCACAGGGCCTGCTCTTGACAGCTGCTCCGCAGGAGATGTTGTTAAGCAGAAGCTACCCGAAAGGCAGGAGTAGTCAACCACTTTTAATAACTCATTTTGCTGAATGATTTCTGGTGAGGAGAGAAGAGCTTAATCCCGGGGATGAGGTGCAGAGGGGTGGGGTTGACTCAGCCCTGCCAGTAGGAAGGATGTGTCAGTGTGCAGAGCCCCAGAGAAGCACTTTTCTTGGTTCACAGCTTATCAAAACCTTTCTCCTGTTGAAAGCACTGGCTGGGTGTGGTCAGTGCTAGGGTTCTTGCTCAGCATGCACAAGGTGCGGGGTTCCATCCCCTGTTCCTGAGAAAGGACAACCCCCAACCTGTACCCCGGGTTAGTACTGTTTCTCTAGCTCCACTGGCCTTTCAGCCTTCCCAGTCCCAGTCCGCTGACATTGAGCAAAGATAATCATCCCAGAAGACGAGGCAGACAAAACTGGGGAGGAAACTTTTGCTGAATGTCCGACTGACCAATGCCTATTTTGAATCACTGAGCATGGGATGAGATGGACATCCAATGCCGTACCTGCTGTGAAAGTTCAGAAGCCAAGCGCCCCCGCCCTTCAGTAGCTGGCTGTCTAATTCTGCAAATTAGACCAACCCACAAGTGCCAACAAACACAGAAGGCCACAGCTTTTCCACTGGCAGCTCTATTTTCAAATATCAAACACACACACACACACACACAATTTTGGTAGTGGAAAAGCTAGTACTTAGCAGGGGATGGTGGTGTACACCTTTAATCCCAGTACTTGGGAGGCAAAGGTAGGAGGATTGCCTGAGTGCATGGCCACCCTGAAACTACATAGTGAATTCCAGATCAGTCTGGACAAGAGACCCTACCTTGATAAATAAATTTAAAAAAAAATCTATTCCTTGACCAGGCATGGTGGCACACACCTTTAATCTCAGCACTCGGGGAGACAAAGGTAGGAGGATTGCTGTGAATTTGAGGCTAGTCTGGGCTAGAGTGAAGATCATACCTTAAAAGAAAAGAAGGAAAAAAGAGATGGGGGAAGGAGGGAGGGAAGGAGAGAGAAAGAATGGAAGAAAGAAAGAAAGAAAGAAAGAAAGAAAGAAAGAAAGAAAGAAAGAAAGAAAGAAAGAAAGAAAGAAAGAA